>VZTH01009906.1:1128739-1385861 GCA_013397815.1 Aleadryas rufinucha
GGGAAAAAAAAAAAACCCAAAACAAAAAAACCACTGCAGTTTCTGAAAGCGGCAGTAACATTAAAGGAAAAGGGATTTTCTTCATGAAGAGTCCAGGCCTGAGTTCTGCAGCCTTCCCAGCATGCCCATGAATGGTGAGGTATGAATTGGGACACATGGCAGTTTGTAAATTGTGGTGCATGTGTCTTAAAGTCCTTTGCTTTTGATGTATTTATGGCCACTAATCTCTGGCTGCAATCCCTGTCCAAATTCTATTTCAATCCCCTGTCCATAGAGGACTCATTTTATCAGGTTTTCCCATCTGTGGCTGAAACAATAATTGACTGCTATGAGTCTGTTGGCTCTGGAATTCAGTCCTTGAATGGAGTGTTCCTCTCCCAGAGACTGGGATGGGTTAGCTGGAAGCAGTTGGATTTGCTTTCCTCCTTACACTTTTAGTAGACTGAATGGCAGTGTTTCCTTCATTCCTGCTTTTTGTGATGCTGTACCTGAGGGTTTACTTTCCCCTGCTTTTTCATTCCTTTCTGGAGAGCCATGGGTGTTCCCTGGAGTTCTCCTTTATTCTGCACAGAGATGTATCTGTCCCACAGGACACCTGGCAAACCCTCTCCCTCCCATTCCCCCCCCACTACCCTCTCCTCTCCCTGGAGACCCAGATTTCACCTGGGGTTCAGAAATGTTTCTGTGCAGCATCCATAGCCAGGGTGGTCCCGGGTGCTGACATCATACTGGGTGATCCTGCCCCGCACAGAGGACTCCTGTGCAGCCCTCGTGGACTGCTCCCTTCAGTGAGGGGCTGTGCTCTCTGTGCTCAACATGGCACCAACACTGTAAATCCAGTGAGAAATCCAAAAGAACTTGGTACCACTCAGAATTCCACCTGTCTGTCAAGTCTGATTGAAATTGGCCAACTCGTTCAAAAGTTATTAAAGGGGAACTGACAGACGGAACGATTGCTGAGGAGATCAGGCTGAAAATATTCTCTTCCTGAGATAATAACTTTGTTCTTTCATAATTATCAGCATAAAATACATGTATACTGCTTAGCACAGTCTTCCTCCTACCTTTTCACTGCTGCTTTTCCTTCCCTTGTGCTGCTGTCTTTCTAGAGGGCTGGAGATAGGAAACCTTCCCTCTCTTTGCTGAGCTCCAGAAATTCAGCAGGCTTTGCAGACTGGAGGGAGGGATCTGTGTTTTGTATCTCAGAAAGAAGGGGAAATTACCAGGCTATCCTAGCACTTATACCAAGGGTATTCATTCATCCATTCCTTGCGGAGAATGGGAATTTGCATCACCCAGTGAAACAGAAGAACAACATCCCTCCCCCCTCATAGCTTACATTGTCACAACGAGATGGGAAAAGACCCAAAGTGCACCTGGCCTTGCTGCTGTGGGAAATAATCTGAACTATTGACTAAGGGACACGTGTCTCCCAGCTGGAGGCAGTTTGTGGTGCAGCATGAGTTTCAGCAAGGAGGATGAGGAACCGAGAGGACAGGACTCTGTGCCCTACCACGTGTCCATTGCCTTGATCAGTGTAGTTTGGGGCACAAGGGACACCAGAAGAGGAGGGGACAGGCCATGCATCGCCCTCCTTCCCTCCGTCAGCACCAATCCCGATTTTCACCGCCCTTTTTCACACATATTTTTCCACCAGAATCATTCTGTGGGCAATAGAAATGCCATCTGTGGGAGAGGGCATGTGGAGGGGCCGGTGGGGCAGGAGAACATGAGGACAGCAGGAAGAAGAGGAAAGAGGGAGGGATGGAGAGAGAGCACATGCAGAGAAAGAAACACTGTAAAAAGCAGTAAGTTCCTCTTCATATTGGCACAGCAATGTTTGCAGCATGGCTTAGCATGCCTCCTCCTGTTAAATAAATATTGTGACAGTTCTAATCCTAGTGAGCAGGGACATAACCAGAACTTGGATTTTCACTGAGGGCAAACAGTAATGGGTAAACTTTAAGTATTTCAAATAAGGCTCTAATTTAGATCTACGAAGACAGCACTGTTTGTTAAATAAATATCAAGCTCATCTGGTACCAGGCCAGTTGTTGTGCTTAAGCAAGATATATCTAGCTAGTGGTTATTTAACTGAACGATGGGTGAATAAGCCCATTCAGGATGCAAAATGCTTTCTAATTGGCAGAGAGAAAGAGTGAGAGGAGAAAAAAAAGAAGGGAGAGGGAAGAAAAAGAAAAGAAAAAAGAAAAGAAAAAAAGGAGAAAAAGAAAAAGCAGCAAACCAGGAACCTCTTTACCTTTTGTATGTGTCCTCTCTAGAAACTTTGAAAGCTATCAAAGGAGACGGCTCCAGCCTGCCAAGGGAATTGGATATCATTTAATTGCTCTAGAAAGAAAATGACAAATGTTGGTTCATAACTAACAAGCTACAACCATCTTATGAAATGTTAATTGGAATACGTTACACTTCCCATATACCTTTAATGAATTAATGGGGATGCCACTCTCTATTTATAGGCAAGTTAAATTCCTTAGCAGCTCCATTTACTTCCTCTATATATTATTAAACTTCAGATGGCAGTTACATAATCAATATGCTGGTCCTTTCATAAATCTAAATGAAGAAAGTCCTGGGGGTCCTTTGGAATAGCACAGAATGGCTCATATAGAGTTTTCTCTGTGAAACTTTCCCAGTCCTTCCTGAGTGTAATCTCAGTACTTTGGATTTTGAGGTTTGGTGATTTCTTTTTTTTTTTTTTAAATAAGAAAAACATATGAAGGGATGAGATCTGTTATAGGGAAATGTCTGAAAAAAACCAAACAACCAGATGGCTTGACTCCATAAAACCAAGTAATTGTATCACATGGCATGTTGTATTAATTCCTTGTTGGGTCTGGTTCCATGGGATTTTCTTACTGGTGACAGAGTTGGACTAGTTTGTTTCTAAGCAGGTTTTATGTTTCTGGGGAGATCTTTGGAGTCATGTTGGGATCCTGCTGGAAGGTAACACCACCTGTATGAGACACATCACCTGAAAAATACAGTGGTGCCTTTAGGATCAAGAAAACTATAAGAGACTCTGTTAATATATACTGCATAATTAAAAGTCTGCAGCTTCTTATGTGAAGAAATAAGGGCATTGGGGTACTAAGAATGGTGTGGCTTCACAGGATAAGAATTTGGTTGGACTGTGGGGCTTTTACCCTCCATATATCTTATTACATCCACCAGCAGTGGCTACTGTGTAGAGGCCAAGCAGAACTCCAGCATTTGTCCCTTTGGAAATGCTCTTTGGCCTGTGAATAATGGACTGCTGGCCTTTGTCGAGCTTCCAGCACAGAGCTGCCCATTCCATCAAAGCCAGCAGCACTCACACTGCCTGGCAGCACAGCTGGGAGCCTGCAGAGGCCAAGGACTGCACAGGATGCAAAAGCTGAGCTCTTCTCACAACTGAAATGTGCTATCACGGAGAGAGGCGGGAACCTCGCCTCACCCCTGCACCTTTCCTTCATAGATGGCTCTATTCTGGACTTCCAGCTGAACACTCTTGTGAGTTTGGAGGAGACCTGGCTGGAGATTTAACCAATATTCCCCTCGCTTCTGGTCCTGTAGAGTTTGATATCAAGTTACTGCCCTGCAAGCCAACTCCTGCCTCCACTGGATTGTCCAGCAGCTCTACCATACAGGTAGCCCACATTCAGGTAGTGCTTGTGCTTCACACCATTTCCTCACCCCACTTCCCAGCCTTACAAGCAGCAGAATATCCTTCCAGCAGTGAGGGTCCTGAGGAGAACGTTCTTTATTCATCTCTGCTTTCAAGGCCTCCACATGACACAGATCTCAAAGATGGTGGTGACTCAGAGTACATGGGGATAACCCAAACATCTGTCTGATTTTTAAAGA
The DNA here is from genome assembly GCA_013397815.1 of Aleadryas rufinucha. Lineage (NCBI taxonomy): Eukaryota > Metazoa > Chordata > Aves > Passeriformes > Aleadryas > Aleadryas rufinucha. Next base: position 1,132,607 of record VZTH01009906.1, read on the forward strand.
AAGAGATATGGCCCATCCTTCTTTCCAGTTCAGAGAAATTCCTAGCTGCATGTTCCTCCATGGATCTCTCCAAGAGATGGTCTTGACAGCAGCTGAACACTCCCTTGCTCACCCTGGAAAAAGGAATATTCCCTAACCATCTCCCACACCTAGGCCCTATAAATCTCTCTCCCTTCCATGCCTTGGGACACTGACAGGAAGCCCACGTTGATTTGTACCATGTGCTGTTCTGTTCATCCACTGACCTTCCCATGTGGTCTGTACCATGGGCTGCCCCAATACCTGTTTCCTCCAAGGCCTCTCTTTTTCAGGAGGATTGATTTCTAACCTGAGAGCTTCTGCTTCTTCTGCCCATAGCTTATAAACAGACTGGCACCACTGCTGGGGATGATCTTCAGCTTTCCCTCAACCTTTTAGAGCCTTCCCATAAACAAAGGCAAACACTTTCCAATCCCTCTTTTTCTTCCCCTCTTCAATGAAGAATAAACCTGCATCTGCTAAACTGACCAGCAGCACATGTCAAAAATATAAATGTCCTGATCCTTTGCAGGTAATGAAGAAAGAGATAATGATGCAAATAATTCTGCTGTGACTGTTGCTGGGAGTTTGTTTACATGCATCTATCTCCAGCTTGTCATGTTGCCATTAGCATTGCTCATAATACAGATGTTAACAAGGGCAAAAGGGCAATCCATGGTTCCCTTGGAGTCCCCTGTGAAGCCGTCAGCCTGCAAGGGAGCTGTCAGATGGAGTTTGCTCCAGGGATAGTGACCAGTCTGGCAGGCAGAGGGAGGACACAAGGCCAAGGAAGTGAGATTTTACCATGCCTGGACCAAGGTCTTCTGTTTTTTCTTTTGCCTGTCATGTATTTCCTTCAGTGTGGGGCTCATGCTGGATGATTCAGACTCCAATACAACCAAATGGTGCTGAGCCAAACTTGACATGGCAGCTCAGGATGGGAGATAGTGCTGTCTAAACCCCAGGATGATTTGGGCAGTGCAAGGGTCAGCTCTTCCCATCTGCAGACCCCACTTAGCTCTCCTAGGACTGAGGAGAAGGGGACATGGATGGCACGGCTGCCCCAGAACCCCCAACACAGTGCACAGTTGTTGGTATAGAGGCAGTGCAGGTGGTAACCTCAGTGACACCTCCATAAGTCAGTGGCCCAGCACAGTCTGAGGGTGCCAGTGTCACCAGTGTGCCCAGGAAGTCTGCAAAGCTCAGTCCAGCCTGGACCCCTCTCCACAACAGGGAGCATTATGGATGTGTTTTCATCTCCTGGGTATGAACCATGTATCAGACTCTCTTTTCCTTGCCTTTTCAGTGTGCATGGTGTCTGTCTTGCATGCCTGTGCTATCTGGACACTTGGGACATGACACAGAGGGTTGACTCTCTATATCTTAAAATAACCCATTATGAAATCTCTCATTTGTAGCTGGAACTGAATAAGGACAACTGGGACATGGCCTAGAATTTCCCAAAAGTGTTTGTATCCTGGCTTTTTGTTTAACAAGCTAGAAAGGAAGCCCAGGTTTTTGTTTTGAATGCGTTATGCTGTAGTCAACTTTATTTTTGTTTTACCTCTGTCAACAAAGCTTAGTACAAATGATCCCAGTTGCCTGCTGGAAATGACAGGAAGGGAAAGGGGTGTGGGAACATACAGAGATATGGACATAATGGAGCAGAGCATGGTGCTGAGTGAGAAATTTCACCTTTCACTGTGGGGGGAGGGGAGGAGGGGAACTCTGCTCCACAAGCAGAGGATGTGCCTGTTTTCACTATGCGAATACACAACTCGCTTTTGGCAAGAGGAAAACGAAACATTTCCTCCAAGTTTGGATTGCACTGAAGTACACATCACACTTCCCTAGAAATGGGTGCACTGATGTGTTCGACAGACACATGTAGACAGTCCTTTGATAATCGTTTAGTGTATTAGACCTTGCATTAAAATCCTGGCAGAGGTCACAGGCAAAAATGAATTTGCTCAACTTGCCATAGTCATTAGTCCATGCCAATTCTGGCTGAGAGTACAAGTGAAAATGAATCTACAGTTGTCCTGCTCATCATTTCTCCATACCAGCAGACTGCTGAGCCATTTGGAGCAATTTATTGTGATTGGTATCCACTGCTTCAAAATTACTCAGGAGAGAAGCAGCAAGAGATATTGTGGATCATGGTTCTGAGGGTCTTGGGTGGGATGAGATACCTACACGTGCTCTTGAAGTGAGGCAGAGCCACAAGTGACTCCACGAAAAAGGCAAGCTGGTCAAAACAGGGTGGAGGTTCGGTAAGAATGATGCTAGAAGAACAAAATAGTGTTGCAGAAGATGCCAGGTGTATGAGAGAGCTGTGCTTTGGTCAGCACCTTGGGGAAAAAGCATTTGCAGCATCTGGCTTTGCTGTGCGTGTTCTGGGGTTGTACATTCTTTGATTTTAATGAGCCCCTTACCCACCCACTGAACAGTCACCTGATGTCACCTGGGTCTGTCAGGAGTGGCACTGGATTTTCTACAAGCAGAGCACTGAGGCAGCACATCCACGGTGAGGCAGAGCCCGGAATCATACGGCCTGGCTGCAGGATGCCCTTTTGCAAATGGCAGAGGAAATCAGCCCTTGCAAACAGCCCCCTTCCAAGCCTGCTGTTCACTTGGCTCCAGCGTTTGCTATTGCTTGGCTGTAGATTACAGGTTCAGCAGCATGCTAAACAGCCAACATTATGTTTCTGCCAAGGAACAAGGCTCCCGACCACTGAAAACTCCCAGGGGCCCACTGGAGCTGTTGCTAAGCACAAGGGAAACCTGGTTAGCAAAGTCAACTCCATGCTTTTCCGAGTGTGCCTCAAATTTTCTGCTCCACCAGTCCCTCTGCTTTTGGACACCGGCCTCACGATGCAGAAGGCGCTTTCTAACAGGCACAAGGATGCCAGGCCAAGTCTATCTCCACAAACAATGGCCTTTATGAAGTGCTGCTGCTTTTGGATGCTGTTGGAGCACATCTCTGCGAGGATTTTAAGGAACTGGGTCAAAGTTTCTCCTTTTCCCTGTCAGCTAGTTGGAGACCAGGGAAATACTGGACAATGGAATCTCATCTGATGCATGGTCTGAATCAGCCCCTGCTGACTGAAGAACCTTGGATATGTTGTGTGTAAGGTCTCCTCCCCTTCTCCCAGACCACACAACAACATGCCGGGGAAAGACACATCCTAGACAAAAAAGACTGGGATCTGTGTTGACGTTCTTCATGACTTGCAATATCACACAGTGCAGAAGAGGCATCAGAGGCAGCCTCTGAAGGGATAACTGTGCATAAACCTGTCAGGAAAATTAAAGGGCTGTAGACCCTCGCACCAATATATAAGCCATGGTAGTTGTGTTATGGAAAGCCCTAAATAATGGCATTCTTTTTAGCTACTTTCTTTTCTGGACTGCATCTGGCCATGCTTTATTTAAACTATTATATATGGATGTGTTGTTTAAGGAACAGGATTTATGGCAGAAAACTGCCAGTGTTTTGAGCCTTTCTTTCCAGGCAATGTTCTGGTTTCCTTAATCACTGAGGGCTGATCTGACTGTCCTTAAAAGAGAGGGGTTGGGATTTTTTTCTGGTTTAGCTTTGCTGCTAAAAAGCTAACAAAAAATGTGTTCAGGCTGCAATCCAAGGCCATAGTGAGCTCTCTCTCAGACAGAAATACACAGTGAATTACAATACCCCTTGAGTGTCTTTGGTGACATCTCCAGAAGATATGAAATCCTTAGAGAGCAGCAGAATCATGATCACCATTAATTAAAGCTCATTGGAACAAAGTCTTGATTTTCTAGAGCAGAGTCCTGAAAATTTTCCAGATAAATGTGACCAGGAGCAATTTCAACTTCATTCTCATGCAAACTCAACTGGAAATGATTACAGCCAAATAATAGCATTAAAGTGGAAGGAAATTACTGCATTGATTGCTTGACCTGAAGAACAATAATGGTCCTCGTCTATTACAACTGATTTTCCATAACATTAGTGTTACACAGAAAAGTTCAGATTAAATTCGGGAAGCTGAAAGTAAGACTGAGAATTAGCACACTGCCATGGTGAGGGCTCCAGTCCCTCTGCACAGGAACAATCCATGTGAGCAAGGGTGGCCATGTCTTTGCAAGAAGCAGAAACGTTATCTACATTCCCCCAAACAAGTGTCTGTGTGTATGAGTTCAACAGATAAAATCTTAGGCCACTTGCCAGGACAGGAGGGAGGAAAAGGTCCCCTGCAAAGGAGCCAGCCATCAACTGTGAAAGATGCTGCAGAAAAGAATCAAAATCTTTTGTCCCTCAAGAACAGGAGCAATAATCAGCTCAAGTTTTGTTCCTGGAAGACAGGCATTTTAGAGGGAATTGCTCTACAAAGGAACTGTTCCACACAGGATATTGGTTTGCATTTTCTTGTGACCTGCATAGACGTGATCCCCTTTGGTATGTCCCATGGTGTTATTCCTAGATTAGTCCAGACCCATTTTCAGGGAAATGTGCCCCAACTGGAATGGGTCTAAAGAAAGTTAGGAGGAAGAGAACTCAGCTCCCAGCTGAAATGTAAATATTGCCACTTTTCTCCCCATATTCTTCAGTGAGTGCTGATAATTCAAACACCCCATGTCCCAACAGCAGGCACAGAGATCCACAAGTTCAGTCCTTGCCTTCCCTAGTACTGGCATTGCTTTCCCCTCCTGTCTCCTGTCTCCTCAGAGGAAATTGTGTACGAGGCCAGTTTTAGCCTCATAACTGCTTAAAAATCACTACTAAGCAACAGCACTGCTCATTTGTATTAATGAAGGGTAGGGGAGTGTTGGTCATATCCCAAAGTCTACGCAGAACTGCTTGGTGCCCTGAAGGGAAACAAATTGTTGATTAAAATCCAGTTCCTGTTTGGCAGGCAGGAACTACAAACACGATGATAAGGACAACTCCTGGGTGACAGTTTCAGCCAAAGAAAGATTACTCCAAAAGTGACTTTTTTTTTAATTCCTGGAAAAAATACTGGCGTACCACTGGCTGGATAGCTCTGCCATGTGTATTGAATGCAAGATTTTTCACCCTCAGAAGACCTGCCCCAGAGTGAAGATGGGCTTGTTGGGCAGCCAACTCCTCTGTTTAATCTTACAGTGTACAGCTCTTTCCCTGCTTAGACTCTCCTCTCCAATTCATCATCTATAATGTTCCTTATCTAATGAGGAGTTAGAGGATAAATACACTGAAGGAGTCCATCAGTGCCAGGTTGTCTGAGCGTGTCTGCTGCAGATGCCCCACAGTCCCATCGGAGCGTGCCTTGTCAGGGAATTAACCTCCAGCTTGCCCACTGTTGTACCCACAAACATGGGCTGACCACAGCCACCACCAAACTGCAGTGCAGCAGCAGCAAATGCTCCGTGGGACAGTCCTTTGCTGTGCCCCAGAGCTGCTGTTATCTGAAACTGCTTTTCAACTGTGGGCTGTGGCTCTGTGGAGAAAACACGCTCTGTCTACAGGCTTGTACATCAGCTGGGGGTCTGGGGGGAGATGCTTTGAATCAGAAAATGTTCAAGGAGCAATAAGGTGTGCAGGTTTGCAGTCCCCTGCTTGGGAGGGCAGAGGGGGCAGGCAGTTTCTGTGGTGCTCAGAAGCTGCTTGTGATGTGCTGCCTCGCTCCATACCCACTCTCGCCTTGCAGCAAGCAAAGGGTGGGCACTCAGAGCTGCGCTGGCATCGGGGCTTGGAGAAATCATTAACAGCAAGCTCATGAACTTTGGGTAAATAATTTTTGCTGCTACCGTGGGTTTCATTCCTCCCTTTGCAAAGCCCTGGTCTGCAGCGCTGTGCACACCAGCAGATTGCAGGGGTGGGTCCCGGCAGCTGGCGAGCCTCCGATCTCCCGTGCCAACTGCACGCCCCGAGTCCCCACGTGCCACCAGCCACCTCCTTCCTGGTGTCTCTGCCGCCGGCCCGCGCTCGAGCTGTTGTTTGTGTCTTCAGAGCACAGCTGGTCGGGTTTGAACAGAGGGGTGGGAGGGGAGGATGGAAGGGGCAGTGTAGCCGCAGAGCAGGCAGTCCATCACTCCTCCAGAATGCACTGCCTGAGTGAAAACAGGGAAATTAAATAGACATACAGTGTGGAGAGCTGCTCCTTTTTATCTGGGCACTGTTTGTCACAGGAAGCATCTTCTCCTCAGCCTGTCGTGGGGAGCTCGTAGCACAAATCCTGCAGTCCAGAAGTTTTATTCTTCAGCCATGCCAGCGTGACAAGGCCACGTGTGTTGAAATGAATGCAACTGGATTTCAGATCCCTAAGGACAAATTGTGCAACTTTGAGAACTGACTGGAGCTTTTGTCAAGCAAATACAACACATGGTGGGCGGGGATGTTTTGGATTTGCAACAGTGGGTTGACTGACCCATGCCCATGCCTCTCTCATCCACCTCCTTGAGAAGGCTTGCATGAAGGGTGCAGCAGAATGGTACTTGCATCCAAATGTGAGTACCCAGAATCCTCTCTCATGCTGGGATGTGTTCAGCTTTTGGAAAATGAAGTTTTGTTTCTACAGATAAAATAAATATCATGAGACTTCACTGACCAGTAACACACCGTGAATTACAAGACAGCTGTATCCTCAGGGTAGCCCATAAGCTGAAATATGCTTCCATAAAATGCTCATCCTTTACAATTAAAGCACAAAATAGTACAAGCCAAATGACTATCCACAAGCAATTTGTGAACACAGACGCACAAATGCTTAATGATTTATTACTGAAACAAGTGAAAAACAGAAGAAGCAAGCAAGCCCCCCAGAAAAAGCCAAAATCAACACTTTTTGTTCAGTTTCAAGTTTTCCTTTGTTCAGTTTCAAGTTTTCTTGACAGCAAGATTTCCCCTTTATAGCACCCTGCCTCTTCCGTGCTGAGCTCCCAGGAATGCTGGCTGATCCTTTTGTGCCACCACCTCTATCTCTCAGAGGTTCTGTAAAGCTGCTGCATTTGTGTGGGGTCCCAAACTACTGCCCACAAAACCTGGGGAAAAACCTGGGGCTGGAGGAACACATTGCAAACTTGAGGGGCTGCTGGATTCTACACATAAACAGTGATTTTTGAGTCAACAACGATGTTCTCCAAGCCCATAAAACTGGAAGTGCTCTCAGTGTCATCTCACGGGTGAGACCTTCCGTGTGGAATGTAACCAAAAGGCAGAAATTTCAGCCCTTATCTGCAGCAACACTCAGGAAGAAAGGAGAAAGAGAGAAGCAAGGGAGGATGAAGAGGCAAAAGGGTAGAAGTGGAAGGGAAGGAATCTAGGACTTGCTTAATGGGAGTAATCATTGATAATACTGAACACTCTGGCTGTGAAAGGCTGCCATCTGACAATCACATGGTCACTGCCCATGAAGCAGCTGACAAACATTCCCACCAGCCCTGGTGCTGGGTCCCTGCAGACACCAAGGAGCAGTGGTACCACCACACCTGAACTGCTCTCTCTGTGCAGCTGCTGCACAGGAAAACACCACCCATCCCTCCAAGTTCCTGCCCCCTTGGATAATGTGTTGGCACATGCAGGTCTTGTCTACTTTGAGCCATTTTGCCATGCAAAGGTCTTGGGGCAGGAGACCTTTGGAAAAAGAAAGCAGAAGCCTGTGAAAATCGTCCATCATCTGCATCCTTATGTAATGGTTGCTTGCAATGATGGGTAACGGAGGTCTCTCCTCCACTTGTCACCCCAGGCAGGCAGGAGATTGATGGCTGTGTTTGAGTTTGCTGTTTCTGCCCTATTCCCCCCCACACCTCAGTAACTCTCCTTATTTTTATACTAAATGTTGGCAAATCCATAAATATCTCCTGTCAGCAGGAAGCCATGTCCATTTGGTTCTGTCTTCAGACTCTGCTCTCCCCTCCTCATCCCCTGCCAGGAGTTGCTTTCCTGGGCCCTAGGGGAGGAGCTGGGAGTCACAACTCATAAATTTCCATCATGTCAAGCAAATGCTTTCACATCATTCAAAAAGAAAATCTCCTTCCCCAAAATATATAGCTGGATGTAAAGAGTGGGTAAAACAACGGGAACAGTGATAAATCATTGTGCATTGGAAATCAGGCTGGGGGATTTGGAAACTCTGGATTGGTTCCTAAAGGAGGCAACACAGAGAAGTTCATGCACAAGGGAACAGCAACACTCTTCTGCCTTTTTCCACTCCCAACAGCCAAAATCTTCACTGAAATTGTATATGTGGCCAGTGAGAAGAGTGATGGCATTAAATACAGGATTCAGTGGGAGGTGAGGAATGAGAGGTTTGGAAGGGACATGGCTTTGGAGAGACACAGAGAGTCTTGATGGAGAGCTGGCATGAACATCTGCTTCCCACGTGCTAAGTTTAGCACACGGACTAGTGAGTGTATAACAATCATAGTCATGAGTTGTTGGGGGTTTTCCAGTTTTGAAAAAAGCATTGTCCATCACCATAAGTAGTACATCTCCCAGATTTGGCCATATCTTTCTCATAATCTTTACTACTGCTTCTTACACTTCTGCTCTTATTTCTTCACTTCTGGCCCTTTTTTTCTTAGCTAGATGAGATGATGGTAGTGTTAGAAATATGACTGTTTTCTCACAGTGTGGGGAAACCCAACCAGCCATGTAGGTCTGACCTGACATGGTGACATTGTGCAGGAAGGCTATGGAGAACCCAGTCCCTGAGAGGGAGAGAAGGAGTAAGAGGTGCTCTGCCAATTTCAGAGGGAAGCAGGATGACCATCTTGGCTTGGTAGTTGGGAGCAAGGAGAACTGGGAGCTCTGTAAGCCTCAACCATATCTAGTTATTTTTGACAAGAGTGGATAAAAGCCTTATAAGGTGGGCTGGGCATTTCTCTGTGAAGAGGACTTGAATCCACTTCCATTCTTTCTTTCTCCCTCCTCTTCTATTGCAGCACTTAAAAGAGGACCCTGGATAGAAAACTGTGTGTTACAAAGCAACCTCGTGTATTGCCTAAAGCAATCAGCCAGCAGCTTCCCTTTGTGTGGAGAAAAGTGGGCTTTTTCTTTTTCTCCCACATGTAATCATCCCTTTCAGCGCTTTCTTTTCCATTTTGAGCTGTCCCCTTTCTTGCCTGCCAAAGCAGCAGAAGCCACGAGTAATGGAGAGGGAAGGGTGAAAGTCCTGTGCTCCCATTTAGGAGCAGGAGAGTGGGGAGGCAGGGCTGGCATGCTCCACTTCATGGTGCTTTGCACTGAAGGAGTTAAGGCCCATCCTTAAGTACCCTTTTGCTTTAGCAGGAAAAACAATCTTGGGAATAACACACCAGTTTTAACTCCCTGTTCTCAGCGGCTCCTCCTTCTCGCAGGCTGACTGGCTTTGCTCCTTGCAGAGCTGCTGCTTCTCTTGACGTTTGTCCTGTGGGTGTATTCTGAGGCTGGAACCAGGATTTAAGGCTCCCACGGTCTTAAGCACAGAACAGGTAGAGCAAAGAAAACTGCCTCTGCTCCAGGGATTTTAGCACCTGGAGCTGAATTATGGCTGGCAATGGGGAACTCCAGCTGCCCTATCAGCACCATTCCATGGGAAACCATTCTCCATCACTGAGGTGCTGGAAGATGATGCCTGGGATGAGTGAAAGGAGGAGAACAGTAATTTTTCCTCCCAAGGAACCCTAGTGTATGTCAACCCTTCAGCAAAGTTGGATGGCAGACATGCTTCCCTTCCTCAGGAATTACACTGCAGCTATCACTTCTCTCCTTGGGATCTCCAGACCTCGCTCAAGGCCACAAGCAATCCCAGGGGGCTTCTTTTGTCATGTGCAGGAGTCACACATTCCTGGAGACAGGCAGGCGGAGGCTTTTGTTACATGTGTGATCTTGCACATGGGCACTAACAAAGTGAATGTGAGCATGAGTTTTTTGAGGCTTCAGAAAAATAAACCCAGATGGCATTAGATAAACTGTGGAGGGAGGTTAAGCATGACTTATCTGCACTCCCTACAGTGAGCAGTGGGAGGACCCGAAACAAAGCCCAGGAATCCTGCACCCTCTTCATCTCTCTCATTTTATTAGTGGCATTTCTGCCTTGTTTGTGGATGTCTTTCCTCAGCCCCACCATGGGGAAGTCAGGAAGAAATACATTTGTTATATTAAGAGTCTCTTTGTCTTGAGCAGGAGATTAGAGACAGGAGCATCCCTGAGCAGTGTGTGTGCTATTTCTCTGTCTGCTTTTGTGGGGGAACTTGTGGGTGGGGAACTGGGAGGAGGAGATGAGAATATTGTTCTATTTTTCAAGCAAGCTTGGGGGGTGTGGTGAAAAAAGGACTATTCCCTCCTTCATTGAGAAGTTTGGTCATGGAGGGCTGACTGCCTTTGTTTCCTAAATGTATATGGTGCCCTCAGGGAGTGTCTGGTTTTGATTAGATACTGTCTTGTGGAGGTTCTTGATGCAGGACTACATGACTGTGAAAGGAAAGTGTGTGACTCCTTCCCTCCCCTGTGAACCGTGAATGAATAGCACCTCTGCCCAGGCAGGAAAGAAGGGCCCTCAGGCCAGCTGGGAATGTGCATTTATTATAAAGCAATGAAGTAGCAAAGATGCCAGGAGACAGAAAGGATTTCTCTGTTTTGTTTTGCTTTTTCAGTTCTGCCACTCACCCCTTGAAATTGAAGAATATTGCATGTCCATGGAAGCCTCCCAGAGCAGCAGGTTCTCTAGGAAGAGATCATTTCTGGAGAGAGTATTGTGCATTGGGATTCAGTTTGGGACTGCTGGGTCCCAGAGAAGGAACTCAGCATTTCCCACTCCCATTCATGGCCCCAGCTCAAATGCAAGGGGAGACCTGCTGCTCTGAGACTGGGAGTCCTACAAACAACATCAAGGAAAACCCCCCAGATTCCATCTTCAGCCTCATTCCATCCACTTGCAGAACTAAAGGACTCAAGCCCTGGTCTGGCAGAGCATCTCCCAAGAGCAGTCATTGGAAACTCTGCTTGGGACTGGAGAAAATCAAGCTCTGCTTTTTCCATGCCTTGCACCATCAATAGAGGTTGTGCAGCTGGGAGGGCAGCAGGATCCCTCGCCTTTGCATTCCGTGCAGCTTAGGTGATGAGTAAACACTTGTTTTTACTGGGAATAGAAAGCAAACACGACTGAGAAATAAGCAGGAATTTGCATGAGCAGTTAGATGCCATATTTAACAAGGTCATGTTATTAATTAAGATGGTGTTTCAGTAGTGCCTTAGCTATGTGTTGATAAACAAGCCTCCATTTGTTGGCCTAGAGACACTGTTTCAACACTGCCCCTTTTTATTCAAGGAATTCAAGCTTGTGAGGAAGATGGGGGAATGAAGGACAAGGAAGGGTGCTTTCCTATACACAGACACATTCAGCCTTTTTTTGTTTTCTTCTGTAGGAAACAAAGATTTCCTCTGTGTGGCTTCATATCTGTGTATGTTCCTAAGAGATTCATTCACCTTGAGGAGTTTTTGCACAAAGCAGCACTGACACTCATTAGACGAGTGGGTGAGTCAAGGAGTTCTCTCTCCAGGGACACCCTGGGGGAGGACAGGCTCTCTCTAAAGTGAACTTCCCCTGTTTTTGAGGATTTTTGCAAGTGCTAGTTAAAGACCTGAAGGCCTGGTTGACTCCTGCATAGAGACTGCACAACAGACACTGCAGCTGAAGCGTTGTTAATTCATCAACAGGGAAGAATCTAATTGTTTGTTGCTCTGGTGACTGTCATGATGACTATGCAAACACGTTTTCCCCCTCCCTCTCCCCAGGTTCTGTGCCCTTTGTTTGTCCCTAAGGACTTTTCTGATTTAAGTTCAGCTGCTCTTCATTTGCATGAGTCATCTCACTGGATGACAAGGTGAGAGAAAAGGAGTGTGAGGGCAAAAACAGAGGCCTCAGCCCTCTGAGGGCTCGTTCCTGAACTGCTCACCAAGACCTTTCCTGGGAGATCTACTGCAGATGAGATGCTGCCCAGTAATTTCCCTCGACATGTGTCTCAGCCTGCTGCAAGATGCATGAGGGCTCAGTGGGTTTCCCAGATCCTGCTGCAGACTGAGATATTTTCCCAGTGAACTCTGCAAACCAGGGGGGCCAAGTGCTTCCCGTTTTTCCCAAAATGGACAAGGAAGCAACAAATGAGGCGAGCACTCAGCAGACAGAGTGAGCACAAGGGTGTTGTTCTCAGCCCAGTGTGTGGATTATGGAAATCCTTCCAGTGGGAAATTCTGAATACTTATAGTTTGTTCAGGTTCAGGGAGGAAACAAGCATTTTCATAGGAAAGGAGTCCACCTGTGTTACTAACTGGGAAGACACTACATCTCTGGTGTTGAGGCTGGCATTTGGTCTAAAGGTTTTACAGATCTTAATTTGGCCATAGTTAACATCTTTTCGTGAGAAAAGCCTGTGAGAAGAGAATAATCAGTTTTATCTGTGAAATTGTTGTATCAACAGAAGTACAGAATCTAAAGGAAGAGGAGAAAACCAGCAACATATCTGCACCTGTTATTTTTCTGCATGCTTGAATGCTTGAATGCTGTAGGTGACCAATAGTATGATATCGTAGTTAAATAATAGCCAACGAATCCATTGTTGTAATTTAGCAGCCAATGAATATGTAACATGAATGATAACTTACAGAAGCCTATAAAGCGAGACTGATTTTGGAATAAAGCGGCTTTTGCCCTTGTTCGAGGCACGGACTCTTTGTGTATGTGGCCGCCCCAACAGTGACGCTCTGGCTCAATACAACCCTGAATTGTGAAGAGCTGGAGGATGGGAGATTATTTGGATATGTATCACTATATCCTTGCCCAACTCCTTTATTTATCTCTCCATTCTCCTTGGAGGTTGGGAGTGGTGAACAAGCCCAGCACCACGGAGAAATGCTCAGCATTTTCAGGATTGAGCTCAAAAAGGAAAATGCCTCAAGCCTGGGCTAGTTAGCCATGGGAATATTTGAGTTTTGAGACTTATGAATGGACAGAAGAGGTATTTGCAAATACCCAGAGCCTTTATGTGATAAATATTACCTCAAATTACTTGGCCAGATTAAAGAAGACGTAGATAGATAGCTGATATTACCCCTGACTGTAGCAGGCAGAGCTGGAATCATTAAAATAAATGTCCTCCCAAGATTCCAGCTTTATTTATTATTATCATTATCAGTATTATTATAGGATCTAAATGTATCCTGGGCTCCAGGGTACCACAGAGAATGATAACCTTGGAAAAATGGCCATCCATACTCCTGGCTGGAAACAGGGTGGAGAGGAGTTGCAGTGAGCAGAGAGAGCCGGCTGCAAGGGACCCCCTGATGCCAGTGCTAAAATAAGCACTGCTGTCCCCAGGTGGATGTGAGTCACAGGTTGTACCTGCCAGCATTCCAGGCACAACTCAATGGGAGCTGCAGTGTCCTCCCCTTCAGGAGGGTGTCCTGGTGTCCTCGGATTTCTACCACTATGTGCAGCCTCTTAGTTCAAGGAAGAAGTAAAGGCTGTGAAGCCTGGCGTGCCTTGGTGCACACATGCCTGGGCTAAAAGACATCTCAAACCCACCTCCAAATTAAGGATTTGCCCTCTTTTGTGGAGTGTCCTCTCCTGTCAGAGCATTAATGCAAAATAAAAGGGAAAGGGGTAGTATGGGGAGTCTCACAACTTCCATCTGTGTTCTCTGCAACAAAGAGTGAGGCAGGTGTTACAGGAAAAGACGCTTTCCAATTTAGTTATAATAATGTTGTGTCAATCACCAAAATGCTAAGCTGTGTGTAATGATTTCCATATGAAAAACATATCCTTTATAATGTATACTTGTGTACCTACTTGTTAATGTGCATTCCTATTGATCTATATATGTAATTATGTTGGTATAAAACCCTTAAACATATGTCTGCAATCTTATTAAAATAACGAAACAGACTTGGGAACGGAGCTAATTCAACCTGAAACCTGTGGAGAGGGAAAGAGGTCCCCCCCCAGTCCCTTTAATTGTGTTTGAAAGATCAAAAATTTCCCAAACTACTAAAAGCTAAGTAGAGAAATGTGGCAAAATGGGAAGAATTGTTTTACAGCAGAGTATTTGTTCACTCTTTTCCAGTAAGCATTGGCTGATATTAAAGCACATCTGATGGTAACTGAAAAATTCTGCAAAGCTTTCTCCTTAATCCCTGAGCTTCTTCTGGATTTTCTGTCTTCTACAGAAGAAGTAGTGCTCCTGCTTTATTCTCTAAACTGTCACAATTACAGATCTGGCTGCAGCTTTCCCCAGGGTCTTTGTGAGCAGATCTCTCCCAGAAAACCCTGGATGTTTCTCTCCTCGAGGTGCCACTACCTGGTTCTCAGTCTCTCACTCCTACAGTGCATTCTAATTTTGTCACACTTGCCCATTCACAGTTTGTTTTAGCATAGGAGTGAGCCATTGAATGAGAAGGAAAGAAGGTGGAATGAATAGGAAGTTTTAAATATGTGTCTATCAAGTCTAGTCTGTGGCCATTCCCATCAGTTACTTGGTTGTGCTGTGCTACCCTTGAGGTGCTGTCCTTGGGTTTGGTCTGTCTTTCTCGGGCATCCTTTTACCTCACCCTCACTGTGATGCTCTTTTAAGACAGCCACCACCTCTGGCTATAGCTGCTGCTGGGTCCAGGCATCTGACCAGCTGAGCGGGGCTGGGTGTAGACATCAAAAGGAATGGCTCCTTCATCATCTCTCGAGCACCTGTAGAGACTTTCTGGATTCATGGCTTGCTCCCTGAGTGAAATTCCAAACAGTCCTTAGTGAGCTAATGTAGTGTGTGCATATAACCAATATTATATACACAGGCAAGTTACACACATCACAAATCCTCTCCCTGCAGGAATTTTGTGGAGTGAAAAGTTTCAGTGAACTTCGGGAGGAATTTCTATTGAACGCTGAGTTTCTCCAGCAGGTATTTCAAGGAAAATTGATGGGAGTTTTGCCTTTATAGTCACTGGCCTTTCTTGGAGGTGCCTGTGAGTTTATTACTAATTTAAATGTTGTTCTCCCAGCTTGCAAGAGAGTTAAATATTGAACACCTCTCCCGTGCTTTCCAATGCTCCACCTATGGCTTCAGGTCATCAAAGAATTACCTTCATAAGGGACTCTTAATTACACATTTTTCAGGTATTTACAACAGATTTAAAATGATCTCAAGTCTTGATCCAAGATAGCCATAAACACAATGGGCTTTGAATTAATGCCCTTCTGATGAAGGTGCAGCAATTGGCTGCTCCTGTTCTTTGTAACCAGAAAGAGCAATTAGGAATCCTCCTGTTGCACTATATCTTTCCTTACTTCTGGTTCCTGCTTGTAGCCATTACCCAGAGAAAAGCAAAGAGGGAAATAGCTAAATAAGACCATTCTTTAACTGTATTTTTTTAATCTTGATTCATCTTAGCTTTTATAAATTTCACAAGTGCTTTTTATTAAAATAAGAAGGCTAATGAAAGATATCTGAGTGGGTCAATTAATCCGAGCCTGAGCAGGTCATTAGAGACAATGGAGGATTGTACAGGCAGTCACACCCGACAAGCATGGACACTGGCCAAATGAATCAGATAAAGAGATTGATCATTTTAAAACAAATATAATTTGCTTGATTTGTTTTCTTCTCCCTCTCTAATAGCAAAATTGCTTTGAAGACAAATAGTGGACCCTGTTCATGATCTTACATTTACAATAGTCATTGTCTTATAATCCTTAGGCTGCGCTGTGTGCTATCAGTGTGTGTGCAAATAGCATGAGACAACTACATTAGTCTGGGCTGATATTTTGGGGAAAACTCTGCTCACGTCGAGTGCAGTTAGAGGTATCAATTGTGCCTTGCACTTCTGAGCTATTAATTTGACTGGATATGTTCCTCTTCTAATTTAGACCACCACGCTGCCTGCTCTAGGCTGCAAGGTCTTCCCTATGGGTCCTCACACTACCCAGAGACTCAGCAGGATTACAGACTCCTTTCTCTACACCTGTCCTTTTTGATCTCTTTAACCACAGGAGGAAGCCTCTCTGTATTAGAGTTCAGTTTGCAGCTGCCAGCAAATCCCACAGCAATTAAGCCCACTGCAGAGCTTGCTGAGTCCCTCTCCAAGTGCCAGATGGGTCCCTTCTACCCACTTCCTGCCCTATTACCATGAAGGCACTCAAACACTAAAAAAGGACTCCCTAATAAAAGTACTGGCTCTACAGGGGTTTCCTCTTCTTGGAGACAGGAACCTGTGGCAGATGCTAGTCCTGGCATGGAAGGTGTCTGTGGGAGATGGTGAGGAGGACAATGGGGTTGTGCAGAGTTTTTCTTGGGCCGTTCTGAAGTCAGGTAGGCTCACCTACCCCCCTGTGAGCCTGTGGGCACCCCAGGCCTGTCCAGAGCCCTCCTCAAATCACCCTGGCTTATATCAGCATGCCCTGGGGCACATTCAGATCTGCTGCCCACATGCTGCCAGCAAGATGGCTCTGTGAACAGGATGCTGGCAGGAGGCAAAATGCACTCTGCTTTCAGCCTTTGTGAAGGCTGCTCTTTCAGAGAGCAACAGACAGCCCGCAGGAACCCTTGGAGAACAGAGTAGAACAGATATGACAACGGAAAAATTTGGGTATGCAACTCTGAAACAACAGTTTCCTTTTTTAATCTACCTTTCACGGCTTACCAAGGGAAAGCAAAGAGCCTATCAAGGACTTATAGCCAGCCCCTCCCACTCTCTTTCACTGTCAAATTTGTTGCCTCATTTGGGGTTTAGAAACAAATGATTTTTTTTTTCCCTCTAAATGAATTAAGCTATCTGGGGATGGATGATGGATTCAGGAGATACAGGGTAGGTTACGAGCATGCTCTGTTGCTTCCCTGTGGGACACCTGTACTCATGAATCTGCAGACATTGACCCAATTACTAAGCCAGCACCTGGATACAAACTCCCTATGACCACATCTCCAACTTGCTGTATTCACTGGATTTTGTTCAGGGACTTTTGCGTTTTAGTGCCTTTTTACGCTAAGCTGGCATATGTAAGTGAACTCCATTTTCTGAGCAATTCGCTTCATCCTTTGAGATGTCCTTGTCTTTCTTTTAGTCATTTGAAGCAGGTCCCCTCCTCTCCCTCCTCCTCCTCCCCACATCTCCCAGGATGACCTGCTAATTTAAATGAAAAGAGATTGCAGCAACATTCTCTTTGTCACTGTAAACTCAGGAAGGCTTTGTCCCTTCATTGAGGACAAAAAATTCAGGACAAAAAGCTTTATTTACTCATCCTGTCTTCCCCTCTCACCACAGGCTTCTCGCTCAGTGCAGTGGTGTTTTCTCCAGCATAGGTTTAAATTTCCTTTCTCCTTCTTTCTGTGGAGAGACATCTCCAGTCTCACAGAATTGTTACACAGTGTTTTCAGATATTCAGGCTAAATTTCCTCTGAGTTAGTGTCCATAGTCTTAAATCAGACTTCTCATTAATTTTCTCTGTGAAATTACACTCATTGTTTAAATTTGATGAAGCTTTTTCACATTTGACCCACTCGAGGAGATAAACGTGCAGCATAGGGTAACAATCATTTATGGTGGGAGCAAAAGGATTTAGCCCAAGCTCTACAAAAGTATTTATGGTGCTATCTTCTATTTAGATGGCTAATTTGCTATAGATTTTTACTTCTTAATTAGAAATTGAGAGTGCTAATAGCTTTCTGCCTCTAATCTTAAATGTCTGTCCTAGCCACTAGGTACATTTTCAGAATTACAAGCTTGTGGCATGGGAAAAGGACAATACACTGTCAGAAACTCTTCAGGTTATCACTAAAACCCAGTTTCTGGGTAAATTTTGGGTAACATTTGCATCGGGGGTATCCTCAAGAGGAGGTAACTTTACTCCAAGTAGCTGGGAGTACCTTCTTGGAGTTGCTTAAGTCCTGAATTCCACTGGTTGTACCATAAGATAAGGTTTTCAGAGGCCTGAGACTTCCTGTCTTTTTGAGAAAACCCTGTTGACCTAAATGTGGTCCCAGGAGATTTGATGGAGACCCAGCAGTGGCAGGTGTGCACTAACAAACAGCCGTGCTTCTCTGCAGCCTTGAAGGAAAGAGAAGGAAAATACACAAACTGTGGACTCTCTTTCTCTGCATGAGAGATCCCCAGATTAGTAATCACATTAGGAAGGACAAAAATTCCTCGAGGAATTGAAACGCTTTCAGTATAGGACACAAGGGCAAAAGGTCTTTATTGGAGAAGAAAATACCTCATGCACTTGGGCTGCAGGTTTTATGTGATGCCTAGAAAAGACGACAGTAAAATTGGCACCTCCTTGCTCAAGAGGTCCCCAGTGAACATTCAAGGCATATCTTGTTTGCAAACACAAATGGATTTTTACTCCTGTTTTCCCTGAGGAGATTGCAGAGCTATGGCAGAGTGAGCTGTGTTCTCTTCTGGCTCGTGCATCATCATCAAATCTGTCGGCTAATTTCCATTTGAAGAATCGTTATTGCCAGTGAGGAGGCAAGAGCCACACTGAATTCTCCTCCGATCAGGGTAGAGTTGGATGAGTTGGCATTTAGAAAGATCATCTTTCTGAGTGGTGAGCAGAGACCCGTGGAAGTGGAAAAAATATTGGATCCATTGGAGGTCACCACTAGAAAGCTGCCTTCCTGACTGCTGCTGTGCTTTAATCTTGTGGAGAGGGACACATTCATGTTTCTTTTTTCAGTATGTGTGCTGGTTTGCCTCCATCTACCATCCAAAAACATAGAAGCTCTCAAATGCTCATTAGTATGTGGCACCTGAGAGTCAATTTCTATGATTTCTTCAGCTGTTCTAAAAGAAACAGCAAAATAGGAGAAAAAGAGGACTTTCTCCTTTGGGTCTACCTCTGAATCTCTGGAAGGGATTTTATTTTCAAGGGCTGCCAGACAGCCTTGCTACCTGAGAAACACCACCAATGAATTCCTAGAAAGTGAGGAGGATAAGAAATCAGAAGCTATCTGCAATGTCTTATCTTCCTGTGAGAACAGACCCAAAATTTGCCTTCAGACCCAAAAGGAAGAAACATTCTCACCCATACTTACCTGGATGATGATGATGATGATGACAACAATGATGATTTTTAAAATTTTGTTTCTCAGTCTTGTCTTCCCTTCCTGTGCAATACAGGATTTCTCTTCATCTTCCTTGTTTTCTTCCTATTAATTTCTCTTTTCCTCTACTGACCTTACACCCTCCAAAGAGGAAGAGAATCATGAAGCAAGGTCAGCTCAACAAAAGCTTTTGAAATACTCTCTTTCAAGGAGAACAACAGAAGTAATTTTTAAGGCTATTACAGAGATAGGATTTTTTACAACATGGTCTGTTCTATTCCCATTTTCCACTTTTTATTCTAAAGTTTGTAGTGAGAGTAAAGCTGACACCAAATGTTAATGCCTTAGATGGGGGATTGATCTTAGACTGGCCATTCAGAGGGGCCTTTCATGCATCTTTAAAATGGCTTGGAGCTCAGCTTTTCAGGGGCTTAAAGAGACATTTTGCTACCTGGAGTTCCCCTCTCCCTGCTTTGGGTCATGTTGTACCAGTTTCTGAATGTCTGAAGGTCCAATGCCAGTGGCCTGGACAGGGTTCAGATATTCCCTTGTTGTGCAGGTCCTGCCTGTGTGCACTGGACCTGCTACTCTGCTCTGCATGGGAGATGCACCACACTGACAGCTTCTTGATGGGTGGAGGGTCTGTTTTTGGCTGTCCTCGCTCACCCTTGGCTCTGCTGTGAAGCTCAGGAATAGCTAAATCATGCCTGAACCCACCCTCTTGGCTGTAGAGGAGACACAGGGCTCTACCCTGTGGCAAAATAAGCACCACAGCTGCATGAAAAGACTCCTCTGCAAACGTTTCCTCTAAGATCAAGCACAGTTTATCCTTTCAGCATTGGAATCATCCTTTCCCAGGAGGGCTATGCCCTTCCTCAGCACTGAAAGGGCAACCCCCTATCATCTAACAGGCCATTTTCATCACTGTGTGTGCATTTGACAGATCTGGTCGAATTACGAAGCCCTTTCTTTGAGAGAAGGAGTATAACAATCGCAGATAATGGGAATTGTGCACACTTAAATCCCTGCTTATGCTAAAGGATTGCCCCGGGAAGGGAAAACGTCTGACCCACTTTCATTACAGTCCTTTGCAAGACGCTGCTGTGCCTCCTGCAGCCAGGAACTTCGCAGTGCCAATAATGGGCAGTTTGTGCACAGTGAGTGTGAGTAAACACAGTGACACCTCATCTGCTGCGTGTGCGCTCCAGCAAAGCCTCGCCGTGCTCTCGGAGCTTTCGGCCACTGCTGCCGCTGCCGAAAAACGTCACTGGCATGTGGAGCACCGACCTGCCCGCCTGGGAACCTCCCCAAATACAGCCAGGCTCCAGATGAAGGAACTGTCAGCTCCTGTGCACCCACTTGTATCTCAAGCACCACATCAGAACGAGCAGCTCTGGAGATTTTATACAGCAGTAACTCCAGTCTCTTCGTGTGAAAGGAGTGGGGTGAAAAAACCCAAAGATCCCCAGGAATAGTCCCTTGTAAGCATTGAGAGTGCTCTTTAGCAGCATGCAGAAGAGATGCAACTCTTCTGACTGCACTCAGGTTGAGCTGATTGCCACTGGTTCTGAATCTAGTCCTTGTATTTTGGTTATTTCTAGTAGTTGCAAGGAGGTAGCCAAGTCCGCATGGAGGCTATTTAACTGCGTGAAGAGAGGAAATACCACAGTGCTCGTGGAAAATGGGCCAATTCCATGGTATTTTGTCTCTGAGCAGAGCAAGATGGCTCAGGGGAAGGTGTTAGTCAATTAAAGACAACCTAATTAAAAACATAACATAAAATCCAACCCAGCATTTGCTCCTGCCTGCTCTTCCCCCAGAGAAAGGAGGCACTGAAAGAGGCAAGGATGCTTCTCCTGCTGTCACTGTGGATAGATGCAGAGGGGACATTTGAATGAGTATTTCCTCAGTCCCCATCACTACCAGAGTCCTTTGTGTTCATTTTTGAGTATGAAAAGCCCAGGTTAAAAAGAAATCTCCTCCTCTGCAACCTGTTTGCAACTGGTAATATCCCCCAGATTCCCTATGCTCCTCACTGAGGCTTTTAGTACCTCCTGTTACCAGATGGCAGCAGGCTGGTATTTGTCTAGTTAAAATGGATGCTGGAAGCAGCATCGAAAAGCACATTGTTTGAGACTGTCATTATTTGCATTTCTGGCTTGGCAGGTACCCAGTTGGACCAATCTGACACAGGCACCTTGCACTGAGGTACCCACATGGAGGGATCAGTCTTTGGATATGAGATGAAGAAGAGGAGGGGGCTGATTTTCCAAGAACCCCTCTAGACCATGGCAAAACGTGCTCTGCTTCCCTCTTCCAGGCTGACCTTGTTCCCCAGGACTCCTAGAATGGGAGACTATCCACCAAAGGGAACACATGGTAGTGGTGCTGGGGAGGGGATGCTCCCTGAATGCCTGGGTTGGAGCTTGTGAGGCTGTCGGGTGTCAGGGCAGTGACACTGTGAGGTGTCAGTGAGCAGGAGATCGCCCTGAATGCAGGGGGTAGATGCAAAGCTAAAGCTGGGGTGGTGGTGGGGAATAAATGATAACTTAATATTTGAGAGGTAAGTGTTGGTAATTAGTCTGCAACACTTTGATCATTAATGCATGCAATCAAATTATCATCAAGAACGCTTTCCCACCAGCCACCCCTCCCTTTCCCCCGCTTCTCTCTCTTTATTTTAAGGGCTGGCACACGGCAAAAGTTGACAGCACCAGCCCCATCGTGCAGCCAGGATGCTTTCAAAGGAAGCTGCTGCTCCCTAGTGTTTGCAGGATTCAGAGCTGGAGCCAAAAACTCAGGCAAGAAAGAACAAATTCCCAAAGAAAGGCTGGGCAATAAACTAATGGGCCCAGGCAGTTTTCTATCCTGAGCACCAGTTCTTTGTTATCTGCTTGACTATTGATTGCAATCCCCATGGATACAGCTCAGGTTTTCCTGCTTTGAGTTCTTAAGTGAAATTAAAAGCATGCGGTTCATTACTCAGTG
This sequence comes from Aleadryas rufinucha, assembly GCA_013397815.1. Taxonomy (NCBI): domain Eukaryota; kingdom Metazoa; phylum Chordata; class Aves; order Passeriformes; genus Aleadryas; species Aleadryas rufinucha. The sequence continues at coordinate 1,154,645 of VZTH01009906.1, forward strand.
CTCTCCTCTCCTCCTCTGATCTTCTGGCTCCCATCCAGGCACTGCTGGCCAATTACACCGCCGGGAATAACCTGCCTTTTTTCCCCTTCACATTTCTACATACTCTGCATCTTCAGGAAATGGAGGAAGAGATCACACCGGGCACTCTGTGAACTCTGCCTTTCAACAATGCTGTGAATAAGAATTGATCAGTGTTCCTGTTCTGCAGCCACGGCTGGAGATTAATACCAGCTTTTTGTGAATCCTGCATGGATATCTACCCATGTGTGTGCACTGTATGCACGTGTGAACATGTGTGTGCCCGTGTGGCAGCTCTGCAGGGGCTCAGAGTTTGGCAGAAATGGTTGGAGGATATTTTTCTTGGGTAAATTCCCGTTCAGAAAAATTATCTTTTTTTTCTCTTTTTTTATGGAAGTTCACCAGCTTTGGTACTGGGAATTTGTAAGACAGGGAAACAGGAAGAATTGGGAAGAGGTGGTAAGGTTTTTGAAGGGAAACGTGTTTTCAGTCCAATATTGGGTTTTTTAGCTAAACCAGGAAGTGCCAGTGCCCAGCAAATTGAGCAGTGGCTGATACCCCAAACCTCTTCTTGGGCTGCCATGGGAAAGAGTGAGAAGCAAGAGGTGAGTAGCACAATGTAATTTCCCAAAGTCAGAGAAAATCTTCCTCTGGGCTGTGCCACCTAAAACATCCCAGGTCAACCTGAATCTCGCCAGCACTGTTGGTGATACGATCTCCTTTGACAGCCACATCTTAAAGGAGGGGCAAATGAATGCATTAAGATCTCCCTGGATATTTTATCCAGCCATCTATCAGGATCCCCTGAATTGTATTTTGTCTGCAGAGTTTAACATCAAAGACATGGAAAGTCAGTGGGGTGACTTCCTTTTTATTCCCAGAATTAGAGGTCAAATCATGCTTGATAACAATATAAGTCTATACACGCACTGTTGATAGGCGCAATAATAATTGGTAGGTGACAGGAAATGCTGGTGAAGGGTGCACTGAAATTCAGGCCACTTTTCTAGGCTTTCAGCACGGCCTGAAGCAGGACCTACATTTAAGATTTTTGGCAAGCCCAAAATACTTCTTTTCATTACATAATTGGCCTGCAACTCTAATGATGATAGTGGAGCTGCTCCAGATTTATACTAATGTAACTGACAGCAGATTTTTGGCTCTGAGTCTGTAAGAAAAAGCTTGCCATAAATTCAGTATTCAGACTGTCCTTTGTAGTTTCTCCCTTTTCTCAGGGAGGAAGCAAGTGATTCTCACTTTACAGATTTAGTTCCTTTCTGTAATATTTTCTTATGGTTACTGGGGGTTTGGTGTCGTTCAGCTGACCTATTTAAGGTAGGTGAGCATGAGTGGAGACCACACTCACCCCCGATATAACAATGGAGAGGTTCCATGTGCACTGCTCCCAGAATAGCTCCCCCCAAAAATTACTACTCTCGGCTTGTTTTATGGGCTACGCTACGGAGGCTAAAATTGACTCAAGTTTGAAGAATGTCTATTTAAGTATCTTTTAAATTGTGAATGTTTAAAAGAGGGGATTTTTGAGCGCCAGCCTGGGGATTTTTTATCTTAACATTACATTTAATGGTGTCTTTGGCATTTAATGTGAGGGGGTGTACGTGGTATATCTATGTGTGTATGTTTATATCTAGAGAGAGATAACTCATGTGGAATGAAAATCCATTTAGCAGAAAAATGAGATCTCTTGAGTGTTTGTATTTTCTGCTGCAACTAGAAAACACTAGTACTATAAAAAAATAAAACACAGAATGATCTAAACCAATAAGATATGATTTTATGCCAAGATGTGAGAATGGATCTATATCTTTATCAGGTTTCTCTCACTCGAGAGATTAAAATCACATGGAAGCTTGTTAGAAATTCACTCTATACAGTATATCTTTCAGAAATACATTGTAAGGATGTCTGACAGCTTTGAAAGTGAATTACAGACTCGAGGCTAACTTCAACCTCCTCCCATGTACAAATCCCACAAACCAGCCAGGTCCACCCACATGTGTGCACAGACATGCTCAGAGGCATCCCAACAGGATGCCCCCAGGCCTCTGGGCAAATGCAAGATGCAGGATCGGGGTCACTCAAGCTTTTCCCTACTTCAGAGCAGATTGCTGGGAGCCTGTGGTAGCTCAACCTTGCATTGAGCCATTTTCATTGAATCATAGATCAATTTGGGGTGGAAGGAACCTTAAAGATTATCCAATTCCAGCCCCTTGCCTGGGGCAGGGACACCTTCCTCTAGACCAGGTTGCTCAGAGCTCCACTCAACCTGGCCTGGTTTCCTACCTTTTAAACTCAGGCTTTAAAATGCAATGAAGTGGCTGTTGAAGGGGAACACTACAGAGAGGCTGGGGTCCTGTGCAGACCTGTCCTTGTCCAAGTGGTGTGTGCTGCTGGCTCCTTCCCTCCTGGACAAATGCACAACAGCTAATCCTCCTCTGGATGCCTGTGTTCAGCATGGAGGAAAAAACCCCAGAGTACCTTTAGCTGGTAACATTTATTCCTCTTATACTCAATGCCAGGAAAGCTGCCACCTCTGTCTCTTGATTTCCCTTCTCCTTTTTTTCCCTCTCACTTACTGTGTCTTGGGTGGATGTGTTTGCTATTATAAAGTCTATTGAAACATAAACATATACTTTTAAAATAGCATTTCACTCTGACAATACTCCTGGAGAGAGCTGAGAATATTATGGTGGAGATAATGTACTCCAGACAATAAGAGAAGACAGGAGCGGGAAGCTTATCTGCTAGAACCCCTATTGCCTATTTAAACAATAATCCCCTTCAAAACGATGTTTTTCTGTGTACGCTCAAAATGCAAGATATTCAGCCTGTTCGTGTGGCTTTTAATAGCCTGGATAATTTTCCATACAATTAATTCCCTGAATATATTCTGTTTTGCTTCTGCAATTTTTAGCGTGGGTTGTTCCTCTCCGGGTGCAGGATAACCCCTCTCGGAGCAACACTCCAGATCCAGGCACCCACCACCATGGAGGAGCTCAGGGAGGATGCTCGAGATGGGTGGGTGGCTCTGCACAGCCTGGTGCAGCCACAGCTCCTTTTCTGAAGACAGATTTTAAGGTTTTATTTTTCTTGCCTGCTTTGATTCCTGTGGTAGTGGAATCACAAGGATTTTGTCTCTGAAAGCAATGCTAAGCCCAGATATGGAAAGAAAGGGCAAAGTGACAACTGATGAGCAGCTGGGAAAGGCGGGGGGGATGCCCTGCATTGCAGGGCTGTGCTGCGATGCTCTGGAAGCTGTGAAGAGCCAGAGTTGCTGCCACCAGCCAGGAGAGTGTTCCCTGAGGGAGAAGGGTGTGGGAGCCCGACTTGCTCCATCTCCCAAAGAGCTCCAGGGCAGGGGGGTTTCCAGGCTGGAAATAAGGGCAGGTATGGACAGATTATTTCCACTGCTGAGTTTTAGTGCTTCCTGGCAGCCTAAAATGACCTTTAAAACAAGGACTATGCTCACTCCCACTGCTAGGCACAGGGAAAGTGGATTATTTCCCATTACTCCAGACCCATGGACATCCATAGTCATGGAAAAACACTTTTGCCCACTTCCCTCCGGGCCACTGGGCCACTGTGGGAGCAGGAGCTCAGTGTTACAGGACAGGAAGGGCTGGCAAGGCAGATCTTCACCAGGGTGTAAATCAGCTTTATCTCTTCCAGGGAGAACAATGCCAGCTCAGTTTACACCCGCTGAGGATCTAATTGGCGTTTGGCTCTGGCTGCAAAATAAGGATTGTTTCATCATTGTGCTTCTGATCCTGTATCACGGGAATCAATGAGGAATTTGATTACAGGCTCCTATTTGGATTCTCTGCCCCGCTTGGGGACATTAATCATCAAAGTTGGGACTGAGGGGTACAGAGAATTGGCTGGAAAATTTAGATCACTTTTCAAAAGGAAAAAGGAAGCCAAGTCTATGTGGTCTGGAAGAATTTAATAACAGCTGAAATTTAACTTGGAAAAGAAAATGATCCCAAGGGTTGATTCTGTTTTGTCATTGACTTGTGTTCAAGCTTGTCTCCTCTCCTGTCTTCAGCTATGATACGGGTGCAGTGACCATAACTGGCCCCTGGAAGAGAATACAGATGCTGGTGTGATTATTCAGCTTCTACCATGTTGTGGCTTTAGATACAGCAAAATTTCATCTGCCCCTGCCTGAGAAAGTGCAGATACATCACATTACTAGCTAATTCCACCATCTTTCCACCATCCACTTTTCCACCATCTTTCCTCCCAACCTGCCCTGGTCAACCCTCAGAAGGAATATAAACCTTATGAACCATTAGCTTCAGCCAGGCCTGAGCTGGGCATGATCCTGCACCTGCTGGTGCTGCCAGGCATAAGAAGGCACTGCCTGCCTTCCACAGCAGCTGGGGCTGGCCTGCTCTCAGTGCAGGAATCTCCTGCAGGGGTGGGGAGTCTGGGACAGGGATTGCACCCCACAGCCCTCTCCCAGCTGGCATCTGTGTTTCAACCCACCCATTAGGCTCAGATGAATTACTAAAAGCTCACTTTGCATTGCAAGACCATGACACAGATGAGCAATGACGTTGGGTCATGACCCATTGATGATGGAAGTGAATCAACGCACCACAGACGGACAAAAGAGAGATTATTAACTCAGTGCTTAATGCAGAGTGCCAAAAATCAGGATTTCCCTCTGGCTCTGTACTGATTAGCGTGTGACCTCAGGAAAATCTCATGATGTCTCAGAGCCTCAGTTTCCTCACCTGCAATATAGTGATAAGGCTCATCACAACTTTTCACTGCTGATGAAGAACTGATCTTACAGGGCTTGGAACACACAAGCCAAAACCCTCCCTCACACCCAGTGGAGATAAGCAGGGTCATATGATCTATGAATGCAAAATCCCTAAGTGTGGGTGGTTTTATTTGTTTTCTTCATTTTAATGAACAACTCTTCCACCTATATCCAAGCTCATGAGGCACCTTCTACTGCTATGAAAACAAAAAACGTATTTCTCTGTGCCAGCAGCAGACTCATAAGCAGACTAGCAAATAAGGTATGTGCTGCTAAGGACTGTCTCATGGATATACACGAGTTACATCCTTTTCCATCATTCTGCAGATTAATAGGCATAATATCGTGTCTGATCACTGCAGTAAGTATACTGTGAAAGATAACCACTGAAGACATCTAATTGTTTTCCCTTTGGGTTTTTTGGGGGGGTAATGCTTTAAAATAATGGCCCTAATCATTATTAATTCCTTTAGTGTTCACTGGAATAGCATCAATCACAACTAACTCCTTTGCTATTAATGTGGATGTCACAGATACTTCTGTAGGGTTTCTTTCTGCTAGGATTCAGTGTTCATTAGCTGCAGCAGGATTTTTTCCCCATTATTCCTGGAGGGTTTGAGAAATCTCTTGCTGGGGGGGGAGCCAGCAGGCTGTATGCTCAGCTCATCTGGTGTGAAAAAGGATAGGTCTGCTTTTAAATGCAATGACCCTCAGTTTCCGTCTCTGCCACACAACTGACTCGTCTCACTCATCCACTCTGCATACGCTGCTCCAGTCATCAAAGATTAAAGACAGATTCCCACACTCTCTGAAACTGTCAGGAGACCCCCCAGTTTTCCTTCACAAACTCTCCAACCTGGTGTATAGAAGGGAGCAAAAAAACCAAAGTTTTAATTTGCCATGCTGACAAGCCCAGGATTTTAAGATTAAGCTGTGTGTCTAATGATGCTAATTAAGGAAATCTCTAAAGAACTAGCTGTGATCATAATAAATAACAATAAGGTCCTCAATTTTCCTCTGAAAAAGTCATCGTGAAAGGAACGAAATAAATTTCTGGGGCAGTTGCAGCTATTTCAAGATTTACAGCAATGGAGATGCTCTGTTGATTCTCCAGCTCCTACTGTTCACCTTGCCATTGTGGATTTGCTTTTATTCTAAATTTTTTTTTGTTTTTTTTCTGGATGGTACCAGCTGCAGGCTAGACTTTGGCCTGCCTTCTCCTCTTGGTAGTCCTGTTGAAGGGGATGTGTCAGGAGCAAAGCATGTCCTTGCTGGTGCTTTTCAGCAACCCAGAGCACTGCCTGCTGAGGGCACAGAGCTCCCCACAGAATTTCTGAGTTATGTGGTGAACAAGGGAGGTTGCGAAACACAGCGACATTTCAAGGACCTTCGGGCATCCCACCTTGCCTCCAGCTGCCAAGGGCTCCCAATATCCCTTCCACCCACCAGTGCCAGGCATCTCTGACCCCATGTGTTGTCCATGATGTCTGTGTGTAGGCACCTGAATAGATCTTGAGCCCGGCAGTGCCCTTGCTAGGTCTCATCTAAAGTCTCTGAGCATAAATTTACTCTTTAACTGCCCTAAACCAGTGGTGACACCACTTTAGTGACTTGGTCAAGTAAAGGTCTTGTCTCTGGCTCGGAGCTTTGAGAGAGCGTTGGTGAAGTGGCTGCAGCATTTTTGCTAACCACAACCCTTTGTTCACATAGCTTGAAAGGCAGTTTCAAAGCCAAGAAACTTGAGCTGCAATCACTCCTTTGGCCACATGTGTGTTTTCTCATTAGTGGGCTGATTTGCTGCAAAATGCTGAGGATTTCACACGCCTGTTGATATCGTTCTCTGATGAATTCAGGAAAATGCTAGTGGAGCCTCTTGTCCCATCTTTCAATTCCAATCAACTCAGTATTCTGTACTCTTCACTAAAATAAAGAACCTCCCCATGGCCCTACCCTTGTGAGCAACCCTACAAAGATAAAAGATGTGCTTGTGTGTGCACAGGTCCTCAATCCCAGCTCCTGCTTCATGCCTTAGAGCAAGGCTTAATGAGTGGTGCAAAGCCAAAGGCAGAGGAAGGGACTGGCTTAGCATTCCCCAAGCATCCTTTCTAAATTCATTGCCGTTAGTTTGCCAGTGTTGTTGCAAAACTCAATGAGTTTGTCATAGCTCACAGTAACATCTCCTTTCAGCAGCAAAGATAACCCTGCTGTTGTAATAGTTGCTAAGAGAGACTTCCAGCTGGGAGATACTTCCGCTCAGCTCCTCCTGGCTCATCTGGAGTAAGCTGCTTTGTGGCTCATCCAGAAGATCCTCATTTCAGCACTGCCTTGGGAAAAAAGTTCTCCCAGCTCTCCTGCAAATGGAGGGCTCCCAGGGGTGAAGAGCACAGCAATGTCTCCTAAATCCGGGGAAAATAGCAGGCACAAGCCTGATATAAAATTTCCTGTGTTTGTCTTAGGAATAAGAGGCAAAATCAAAGTCCTTGGAAAGGAGAAATAAATAGTGATGGGAGGGGAAGTTTACACCAGATATTAAGAAAAAAGGTTGTCAAATATTGGAAAAGCCTGCCCAGGGAAGTAGTGGAGTCACCATCTCTGGAGGGATTTAAAAGCTGTGTAGATGTGGCACTGAGGGACATGGGTTAGCATTGGACTGGGCAGTGCTGGATTAATGGTTGGACTCCATGACCTTAAATGGTCTTTTCCAATATAAATGATTGTATGATTCTATGAAAACATAAAACAGGGGAGATGTGTTTCTCCCAGTCCTTCCTTGGTTTTGCAATACACAAGCCAGGTATCCTTAGCAACTCAGTCTCCTCCCCAGTTACACTTTTACCCACTGGGGATTACAGCCCAGGACTTTACCTCTCCTGACATGTGTGAGTGCTGGACTGCCTTTTCCTCCCACCCCATTCCCTCCCAGATGATCCCCTGTGAACACTCACAGTCCTGATATCCGCTGTTGCAGGGACATTGGGAATTAGCCCTGGGGGCAGGGCAGGCTTGTCCTGGGGTAAGGTTGCCTGCAAGGAGGTGGTTTACTCATGCTGATCCTGGTCCTGCTGATCCTGACTGCCTTGACCTTCACACCGTCTGTTTTCCACAGTTTGAGTCTGGTTGAGTATCAAACCCTGGTGGGATGCTGGCACTGCTGAGCTGACCCTCCCAAATCCCTGACCTGGTGCTTTCTTTTAACCCATCTGTGCTTCTCGTAGGCAAACAAGGCCACACCAGGCTTTGTGATGCCTTCTTCAATGTTTCTATAGTTAAACTTCTGGAAAATTCATGTCTTTATTTTAGCCATTGTAGGCTGCCTGTCACTATGGGCTGCAAATGTTGATTTGATATTGGAGCTGCTTAGAACCTCTATACCAATATTGTTTTCTATCAAAAACCACTATTCAGTCAAACCCAAAATTTCTTACTTTCCATGAAATGTCAGCATCTTCCTCCAGGCAAAATCTGAATTGTGGTGAAAGAAAAACTGGGAAATTTTTAAGTCTTGAAATTTTTGGTCCTTGTAATACATGTGGAAGTTTTTATTTGTTTTGGGTTTTTTTTTTTCTGTAAAATTCATATTTGCATGCCTTCTATATTCCCATATAGAAATGCATATTGAAAAACTAGACTAATAACCTCTGCCAATAGACTCTGTTTCCACAGATGTGCTGCTGGAAATATTCTGCCATTCTTTTTTGCATCCCATCAGTAAAATCCCAGGAGTAGTTGCTGCTTAGCACTAATAGAAATATGTCTTTATTTTTTTGGCACAATGTTTCCTCTTAATATTGTAATATAAAATTTAAATTAAAAAAAAAATTGGCTGGGCATTCTGCTTGGTGGACAGCTAGGAAATCAGATGTTTTCCGGTTCTGCATTGGATTAAAACCAATTTTTCTAACATCTTCTTTTTCACTATGATGTAAATGTTCTATCTACAGTGTTTCCTAATCTCTGCAGCAGGGATCTATGGGAGTTCATGGACTATTTCTAATGGATCTGCAAGACAGAACTGAGAAAAACAGGTTTGTTGTGCAGACAGTTAGACGTGCTGTTCAGGGCTTCCCTCCTCTGCCAGAAAACACTGGAGGTAGAGAATGTTTTAAAATTGCTCTTTCACACACTGCATTGGAAAAATGTGCCCCATCACCTACTGTAATTATAATTTTCAAATTCCCATAAAAGTGTTGATAAAATTGTTCTTGTTTCATTTACACACACTTCCCCATGCTCTGGGCATGTCATTTACCTTTTCCTATGCCTCACTTTCCTTTCTGGAAAACCAAGATTTTCTGTCCATTCACAGGAAGATTTTGGAAGAGGCAGTTCATATTTACAAAGTGCACTGAACGGGAAAATGACTTGCTGGGGGAAATTTCTCATTGGAGTAATTAATCTGATTCATCCAGGGCAAATAAGGGTGTCACTGCACAATGTTTCCTTGTGGAGTCTGAAGAGAGGAGTGTGGCACAGGGAAGGCTGACAGCCTGTCTGCATTCCCAGAGCCTTCCCCACTCCCTGGGCAAGGGGCTTGTTGAGTCACAGCCACAGGGCTCTTGCAGGTGGGGTTTGATGCAGATGGGTGTCCTGTGCTGCTCCTGGTGCCAGGCTGGATGGCACCACAGGCATCCGAGCTGGGAAGAAACCCTCTGCAGTGTTTTATGCCTTTCTGTGCTGTACTTTTAGCAGCAGGGAAAGGGCCAAGGAATCCTTATAGTTACTGAGCTGTAGTTAATTGTACAGTTAGTACTGTCTGCTCACCCATCCACTCAGCTGCCAAGGGCTGTACAAATCACACGTGTTGAAAGGATTGAGGTGGTGAGAAATGTGTGGAGACGTCTCTGCAGTCACCAAGCTTTTCTTTAAGCCTGAAGGACCTGATGTTTTCCCCAGTGCTGGACACCCTGAGGATGGATGGAAGGCGCTGGGAGGACTTGCAGCTGCCAGGAAGGCACCAGTGAAGGTGCCTGAAACACCCCTGCCTGGCACAACCCCCAGCCTCTGCTGTCCCTCAGGTCAGAGAAGTCTGTTTGTATGCAGAGACCAGACCCCAAACTCTGATCTGGCTCACAAGTCAGTGACCGCTTGCTTCTATCTCTTGCCTAACATTTGCATGCATTAAATTAAATCATTTTTTATTTCCAAGGACAGTGATTGATCCACCAAGCCCTTCTGCTATTGCTCGAAATGTATTAGCTGCTTAGCCCAGAAGAGAAGTAAAAGAATCTGTGCTTTAATGGCAAACAATGAGGTTTAAATGCATCCCATCTCCTTTAACATCTCCTGCTAATTAGTGACAAAGGCCCTCCTGCTCAAGTACAGCAAATATTTAACACCCACCTCCATTAGCCTAAAATTTATTTACCACCTTGTCCTCTGGCAGACATGGGAGCTACTGCCATAGCCAGCAAGCTTTCCCTGGGATTTCCAGCCCCTCAGACATGAGAGGGCTCCCAGACAGCCCAGGCAAGGGAAACACTCTCCTCATCTCCTGCTTTAGTTTTGCTTGGGATAAAAGATAGCAAATGTCTCCCAGTGTGAACCGCCACTCCAAAGCACTTGTGAGATTAGTGAGGGTGAAGCATGCTAATGGACATCTAATGGAAAAGGAAGTATTAAATGCCTAGAAGACAAGAAAAACTGTGCCAGTGTCCTGGGGAGCCCCAAACAACCCGATGGGGAGGATGTTCTGCAAAAATATCCCTCCCAACTCGTCCCATTCCTGCCCTCACCAGTGGCGGTTTTTTGCAGCAATCAGCAAAATCACATATTGCTTTTTCCACTCATGGGTAGAAGTGGCAGAGCTGAATTTTTTCTCTCCTGGGGCACTGGTGCAAGGGTGGGAAGGAGGAATGGCTCTCCTCTGGCACCCAGGCCTGCAAGGCACGTTCAGCCATCCTCATGATGCATGGTGAGAATCATCTTCTCCAGGCAGGCAAGCGATGGAGCCATTAACAAAACAGATGATGGGGCAGCCTGTGAGCACAGTGCTCTGCTCCTCTCCCAGCATTTATCTGGAACATGGCAGACACAGATTCCTGCTGATAAAGCACTTTAACACCAGCAATGAAAACACTCTGTTTTATTTCAAAATAATTAGTTCCTGGATTTGACAGACCTGTGGTCCAAACACTCCTTCTGTACACTCTGTGCCTGCTGCCTGGATAAGCAGAACACAGCAGGACCTTTGGCCTTGAAGCAGAGGGGATGTTGGATCATTCTTGCACCAGGGAGGGTTTTGGGGCCCCTCTCACAACCCCTTATCCTATATTTCCACTGTGGCCTCCCTCAGCAGCTCCAGAGTGAGTGCATCAGTGGTCTGGGGGTAATCTTTGCTTGATGCTGAGCCCATTGCAAAATCACAGTCCTCCTTCTGGCATTCCTCTCCCTGTCACAGTGTAGGTGACTTTAGATAAGGAAGAAAATGCCAGGCAGTCTGCAAAGTACCCATCACTGGGGGTCTTCTAAAAGAGGTGGGACAAACACCCATGAAGAGTGGTGTAGGCTGAGTCAGCCTGCACCATTTTATGTGTTCTGTGTTGTAAGAGCAGTGCCATCACGCTGTGCACAAACAAAAGTGTGCCCTTTCCAGACAGAACCAGGCCCAAGTCTTATTCATCCCCAGACTTTCAATCCAATTACTCTTCCACACAAATCATTTGCTATCAAATAGTGTGTGAATTTCCAGTCTACACCTCCCTGTGTCCTAGGGTAAACTAATGCTTCAGAGGTTCCCATCTTGTCTGTCCAAATCAGAGAAGGGCCTTAGTTTTTATCACATCTGGAAGACCTGTCCCTACACAGTGGTCTGGGTGAAATTGTTTTTTTTTTTTCTGTTGCACCTTGCAACAAGAGCTAGAACAGAGGTCCTAGGAGCAAGCCCACTGGGATGTCTGCCTGTCACTTCAAGGTGTTTTAATTTGGATTGCTTAAATCACCAAAGTACCACAATTCCTGCCCAAGGGCACACAGGAGCTAAGTCTTTTCACTGAAGCAGCATTCAATTCCCTTCCTCCTACAAATGAGCTTGAGCTGTCCTGATAATTAGTACTTTATCTTGGATGGCACAAAAAGGAAAGAAAGGATGGGGGGAGGAAGTCCTCAGCCTTCACTGCTGGGCAGCCTCACAGTTTCTTCTTATTAGCCGTGATAATGATGGGAGAGAATAAAAGGCCCAGAGCTGCTTCAGTCACCTCATTTCATCTGGTCTGAGATTCGAGTCACTCGAGTGTCAAGAGAGCTTTTTAATTTCCAATATCACTGCTGCCAGAAATTAAAAATAAACTGGGAGCAAAACCATCAGATTAGCCAATCACACTGGAATTGCCTTTATTGTTATTGTTACTGTTGTTATTATTATTTGATCAGCTTTGGGAGAATTAAAGCTATTCAGCAAATCAAAATATGTCTTGGATTTGAATGGACTGATATTAACTATTCTATAGTCTGTATTAGCGATGGGCTAATAGCCTGAAACATCATAGCGTGCTCTGCTGGAATCAAGTTTAAATTAATGCAACCAATTCATAAAAATTGCTTGTGTCTATATAATTTTCATCGTGGCATCTTACAACATTTAATTAGCTAAAGAATCTGGGTGAAAAACCCCAGGTGTGATTGACTCAGTATCTTGACAGTACTAAAAAAACCCCAGGGAAATAAGATGAAGGCACCAGGACCCATGGGCATGGAGGATTCACTCCGGGTTTTACGCATGCACATCCTCCCATGTGGGTGTCCACTTTCCCCTGAGCCTGGTCAGGACTGATGGAGACATTTTGGCTGCACTTACAGAGGAGACCTTTGACGTCAGCTCAGGGGCAAAAGACAAAGCAGCAGAAGAAAAAGTATATACTGAAAAAAAATGCTTCAGAACAGCTGTTCAAGTTTCATTCCCTCTACTGTCATGAGAAAATTTTGTAAGAACGGCAAGGCACAAATTAGGGATAGGGGTTGCTACCCTTACACAAATACACACAGCCCTGCTCACAGTCCTGGTAGTCTGAGACAAGACCACTCACCCAGACTGAAATTATTCCTTACAGCTGGGGCTGCAGATGTGGAGTGAGGAAAAATGGGGCTGAATGCTACGGCAAAGAGGAGGAGAGGGATGCTATCCAAACTCCAATATCCAATATCACAGGCTCTGTATGTACTCACAGCCATTCTGCTGTGCTAATGTGCTACAAAAGTCAATGCAGAAATGCACTTTTGCAGTAGAAAAGGGTCTGCTGTCTGTGAAGAGTATCCTGGGAAAATACCAGTGACACTGCTGAGGTTTTGTTGTGCAGAGAGGGGCACAGCCTTGCAGTGGATGAAGTCCTACAAACTTTGGATCTTTCGACAGGAAAGTCTTGGTTGCTATTCCTGGCTCCCCATTGCTGGCCTGTGCCTCCATCTCCCCAGTCATCAAAATTTGGTTACCTAAACTGGATTTTCCACATTATATTTTTGGCTCTCAAAAACTCATTCCATTTTGATAGGGAGTGTCAATTTGATGTGTTCTTGATCTATTTCCCTTTACTCTCCTGGCACAATTTATTTCTCAGACTACAGCAGCATGAGTGCTTGGAGGCAGGAAACAGCAGATTACGTCAGAGTGAAGTTCCATCAGATCTCTTTGAACAAGGTGGGATTGATGTAGCAGGAGTGGCTTTAAGTTTTAGATCCCCTGACATGTGAAGGTTCAGGAAGGCTCCAGCCTTATCCCCTTCTCCCAAATGGCTGCAGCCACCCTACATGTCACCCACCCTGGGCACTCTGAGGGGTGTGTGACCACACACTGGTACTGCCTGAACTACATTTTGTCATTGCCTCTCACATTAGGATAAAGCACCTTCTTCCTTAGATAGTAGGTCTTAATTTTTTTACTGAAGAGAAATTTAAAATTATACATTTGGTTATTAAATATTTGATTCTGAATTCACAGTCATCCCTTGCTGATCTCATGGCTTTTGTAATTAGTCAGGAAACAGCAGTAAACATGCAGGATTCCTCTGTTCTTCCTTCTAGCTGCAAATTTTAAACTATTTGCAAGCAAAGTATTATTGACAAAATTGTGAGTCATTTTGTATTATAAATAGATTTAATGATCTCTGTAGACAATCACAAACAAGAAGAAAAATTCATTGCATAAATGATTACTTATTAATTATTTGCTCCATTCCAGTGCTTGCCGTTGCCTCATGGGAATTTTGAGGATCAGTTAATTAAGGTTCAGATAGGATCTTGAATAATGTTTCAGGGAACTGAGATACCTGCTGCTTCTGTGAATTTTTCTTATTTAAGTGGACTTAGTTAGATCTTAACAGTCCATTTCATAACTCACCACTAACTTTGGATTTATAATTATTTGCTATGCAAATCTCCAAATATTTAATGTCACCTTCATTTCACATGCTAATCAGCTGTCTGCTTCACTCTGATTTGTGTATATAATTTTGACTTTAATGAAGATTTGATTGTTTACATGAATAAACATTTGAGAGAATAAATTTAGTGTCCAGTCCCACAAGTAGCATATTTTAAAGCCAGAAGAGACTATTTGTATAAAATATGTGTAAAACAGACCATTTTATGCCTTTCCAGAAGTTCTTGCAGTGACAGGAATGAATTTTTCCCGCCACACAGGTGAGTGCTATTGAGTTCAATAATGTCTTGTTGACTAAGAGCGTATCTTTTAGAGCACATCCAGCCTCTATGAAAAGACTCCAGGTGATGATAAATGCATCCCTTTCCTTGACAAAGTGTGCTAATGGTTGTTCTCCACTGGTGCAAAGTGAAGGTATAGTTCCTATTGAAAGTGGTTTTCGGTATCATTATTAGTTAGCTTCTCAGAGCAAAAAAAAAAAAAAAAAGAAAAAAGAAAAAGAAAATCAAAAGAATGCTCCTTTTAGCTCTCCATGACATTCACAGCTCCCACAGCAGACGGTCTAGTGAGTAAATATAAAGTAACAGACTTTCTAACCACACTATTTACTTGGTTCTTTGCAATGGCTCTGAATGAGCCATTAAGGACTGTTGTGTAAATATAGGATTATGGGCTCTTTAAACACATGCTATTCACTTGCTCTGCCATTATGGGGATCTCTCACTCCCAGGCTCCTACTGACAGACTCTTTGTTAATCCTTCTTTCAGAGGAAAGACAGCACTGGCCTCTGCTCCTCCCTTTGCCATCCACCTGTGCAGCCCAAGCGGGACGGCGCTGCCCCTTTGCCTGAGTACACTCAGAATTTGGGGTCCTCCCATGTTAAAATGATCGTGGCATGAGGGTTACACCTTGGCATCCCACTAATGTGACTTCACTAAGCTTAAGCAAGCTCTTCATGTGTCTCTCCAGCCTATTCTGAGGATACTGATGGATTTTTCTATGGGTCTATATAAGGACAAGGGTCATTGTTTCTGATCACTCTGATACAGTAATTCTTCCGGCTTAGGAAGGATCCTTGTTACGCTGAGTTCATACACCACCACTCATTACAGGCTCCAACACACCTCGCACCACCTTTGAGCAAACTCAAGGCTGATGGTAAAAGACAAAAGAGCTATGGATAGACCCTACCAGTGCAGTGGTCAGAGTTATAACCAGCAGCCCAGACTGAATTTTCTAGGATGCTACATTTCTTTAGTCAGTTATATCAAGCCATACCAACAAAAGCTATTAAAAAGAAAATCTTGGAAAGGCACATGAACTTTCTAATCTGCTGTTATTATTAATTCTCAAAAATACTTCATTTTAATGAGGTGTGCTTCCATTTGGCCTAGACCTATTAGGTTTTACATCCTACCAGCAGCAGTGGGAAACCACAGAGATGACAAACTGAGTGGCAATGAAGAACAACTACAAGTATCCATGAGAACTGGGAGAGCTTCAATCATTAGGTACAGGAAACACCATGTACCCCCAAACAGTGTCAGGCATTCTGGTGTCTGACACAACATTTGGCTTGCCAGTCCCTTCCCATGGTGGGAGGAGGTGGAGACTAAGAAAGGAGGTGGCTGAGGAGTCTTCCTATCTGCTTCCTACCCCTTCAGGTAACTCCCTGGGTCAAGACAAGTTACACATAGTGTAAGAAAGGGATGTAAAAACAACTTCCACCACCCAATGCCATTGACTCCCTTATGCCTTGTGCAGCCTAAATAATGAGGCAGAGCAGAGGATGCTCCACCACCGCAGTTCAGAACAAGTGCAAAGTGTCTGGAGGATATGCACAGCATCAGAGTTTATCCCTAACCAAGATCCCAGAAAACAGCAAGTTCCCGTGTGCTGCTTGCACTGGGAACTGCAGGCTACAAGCTATCATGTTGAAACATCTTCAGGCACTGTAGTACATCACTTCTATATCTTCCCTCTGTTCTTGGAGCAGTGCTGAGTTTTCTGAGCATAGGGCAAGATGCAGCCCAAACAATCCACTTTTTCTTCCTTTCACTGCTTCAAGTCTCATTTCAACAGGAATCCTAAGGCTTCTGCTTCACAGGAGCCTCTCACATCTTAATAAAAATCAGATACTGAGCTTCCAAAAAGACATGCTAAGTCTGAGCCTGGGGCTGGCTCAAAAGTCTACTGAACTCGAATGAAATATTAACAGTGATTTGGATTAGACTCTTTACGGTTTGACAGGCGAGAGAGAGGGGCTGATTGCTCCTTGCACTCCTACGGATGTAAATCATCTGAAAGGAAAAGAGAGGATAAAGCCATGATTTTCCTACTTGCTGCATGAGTCCTTTGACCTGGTAACTCACAGCGTCACCTGCTCCCTGGGAGAGCTGGGGCAACTCGTGCCTCTCATGAGGATGTCTCCTGATTAGCCAAAATGGGGATGGAAGCACAGGCCTCAGGACTTTTTATCTGCAATATGCTGAAGGACTGTGAACTAACTAGTAACCCTTGGTATTACACCTGATTTTACCTGTGTCTAGAGAGGCCAGTTTCTTTTATGGCTCTAATTTACCAAGTCTACAAATGTCAAGCCACAAAAGGTCCTAATACTACAGACAGCTTTGCTTAAAAGGTAGCAATTAATAATCCCACTGCTTTCCCAATTTTCTATTTAACTTTTAATGTCCTTTATTGTGAGTCCTTGGCAGACATTTTAAGGCTTTTGTCTTACAAGTCTTGTGATACTTAGTGGTTTGAGATCTCTGTGGCATGAAAATATTTAAAACCATAAACTCAGAAATGACACATGCCTTGTTAGTTAGTGGCTGCATAATTAGTGTCATCTGCACTTCTTTCTCTATTTCAAGCATGTGTGGAGGGTGGAGTACTTGTGCTAATGCCTCCAGCTAGCAGAATCTGGCAATATCTAACTTCAGTTGCTTTGAACAACCTGTCCAGGACTGATGATGCTGCTGCATGTTCTGTCCATGGAAAAGCCACGGTCTTTTCTAGACCTCTATAAATAATTGAGTCTTTCCTTCGGGGAGAAGCAGACATAAAATTATAATTACGAAATTTGAATTCAGATTAGGTGACATAAAATTGTTCCTTTCACGATACCTGCTAGGAGACTTCTGACAGCAAAACATGCTCAGAGTGTAACTTCTACATCACAGCCTAAAGTGTGAGGCCAAATGTTTTGGACTGCTGCCAGCCTGCGGTACCTACCTCAAGCTCAGCAGAATTCCTCGCAGGACACGAGCACCGCAGTTGCCTTCAGTGCCAGATGTCTTTTGGAGCTCTGTGGAGAACTTGTTGGGAAGATACTGAACTCTCCCACTAACGCACTGGTTTGTTTAAAACTATTTCATCCTGCCTGTGTAAGCCTGTTTGCTAGTGTTTCCCAAAAGGATTTGGAGTGGATATTGAGCCAGGATGGACATTTCAGCTCAATGACACCTGGTAAGGGGTAGGGATAGGGTAGTGCTTAGGGGAGTGGTTACAGTAGTGCTTAGGGGTAGTGGTTGGGGTTAGGGTTAGGTTTAGGCTTAGGTTTAGGCCTAGGGTTGGGCTCTAGACAGTCAAAGAGTTACAGTTACAACTGTGGTTGCACTGGAGCTGGAAAAGGCACGCCTAGGCCATTCCAGCAGGGCCCTAACACGGCTGCTCTTACATCTTTCTGAACTGCAAAACACATCCTAGTGGGTCTGGGTTAGAGTGAGGCTTAGGGTTAGGGTTAGGCCTGGGTTTGGGCTCTAGACAGCCAAAGAGCCTACAGCTCCAGGAACACTGGAGCTGGGAAAGGCATGCCGAGGCCATTCTGGCAAGGCCATTCCAGCAGGGCCCTAACACGGCTGCTCTTACATCTTTCTGAACTGCAAAACACATCCTAGTGGGTCTGGGTTAGGGCAAGGCTTAGGCTTAGGCTGAGGGTTAGGCCTAGGATTAGGTTTTAGACAGTCAAAGAGCCTACTGCTCCAGGAACCCTGGGGCTGGAACAGGCACGCCGAGGCCGTTGCGACAAGGCCCCAGCGTGGCCGGTCCCACACCTCCCTGAGCTCACCACGGCGATGCGCTTAGGGTGCACTCCAGGAGGATTCTTCCTAGCCAGGCCAATAACTGATTGGGCCTGGTGGGATGCACCCTTTTGTCACGTGGAGTCCTTACAACACCGCGGCAATCAGCCATATCTGCATAGCTACACCGAAGTTCCATCACAAAATCTAATCAAGCTCTTGAAAACAGCTCATAATTTTACAAGGGATGAACAGCTGGAGTTTGCATTGGGGAGTGCTGTTGTTTTGGCTTGCAGATACAATAATTCCCTAGTATTAAAATACACAAATAAATAAATAAATAAATCTGCTACACACATGCTAGTCTCATGAATATATTTCTACTGGGGTTTTTCCCCTTTTTTTCTCTTCCCAGATCATTTTTGTGGGTGTTTTGAGTTTGGGTGATAATTTTGGAGCTGAAAATATTTTTAGTGGTTTCATTTAAAAAGCAAAAGGGAAAGAAAAGGTGATTTCTTTTTCTCCATTGTGTTCTAAATAATTTCTGACCTAAGAAACAATGCAGAAACAAAAAAATACCACATGAAAGCTTTGATCTATGGAAAAAGAAAACTGACTGATATTTAAAGAAGCAGCAAAATAAGGAAAGCTCTTTCTCTAAACACTTTTCTGATCAGAAAACAACATCTTCTGTCATTTTGATTGCTGTGTTTGGAGCCTTAGGAGCAGAGCTGTCTTTATGAACAGGAAAAGCAAGAACCTACCTTTTTTAGGAAGAAGTTAAAGGTGGCAAAATAGCCAGTTTGAAGTACCATATACATTATTTGAAGACACTAAATCTTATTAATTTTGATCTTTACTAGGAAGAAAGGAAATTGAAAGAATGCATAACAAAATAAATTGATCATGCTCAGGATACAGTTCCATAGGCCCTATCTAGGGGATCCTTTTATCCATGGAGAAGTCAGAGAGTCACTACACAGACACAGGGACCTGCCTGCCAAAGGTAGATCTTGCCTTGCATACAGAGTTTCTCCAATCAAACGGTGTGTCCTGAGACCAGGCTCCAAGTCACTCAGGTGTGGTACAAAACATGATACATCTGGGCCACCAAACAACCCTCTTCCCTCCAGGCTGCCTGGCCTGGCACCTGCTGAGAAGCTCCATGTGAGCCCATCATCCCACCTCTGGTGCTGATGCCGAGGGAACAGGACAGAGGACACAGAATTACCCTCCTTCAAATACTGCACCACACTGTTTGTTGTTCAGGGAGTTTCTGAGCCCGAGGTGGCACCTCTGTACTTAAAAGCTCTTGGATGATTTTGCTTCTGTGGATTTCTCCAGACAACCTTTTGCATCCATATAAACTTTCAGCATCCTCAGTATCCATGTTCTGCAGCTCAGCTCCATGTGAACTGAAGAACCATTTCACTGGTTTTATGGCAAATACGCAACTTGCTAGCCTTGTACCAGACAAGAACTACTGACCCTTACTCACCTCCTTCAAGTCTCTGGGGATTTGGTCAATCAAATCTGGGATGCTTTGCTTCTAGAGAAACTGAATTTTCACACAAAATGTAAAACCAGGAGCCCATCCCAGGTGATTAAGGAGCAAACTGAGACATTTCAAGGAGTCTTTGTAGGGCTGCTGGGGTTGAGCTGCTTTCATGTCCCACTGTAGCCAACCCTTTTGAAGCTCTCCCACCCCAGTGAGAGTGCAGGTCCTGCCCAGAGGGATACACAGCGTAATTTGGATTGGAGAAGGTAGAATGCACTAAAGCAGACCAAGACTGAAGAGTGATGGACCCTCAGCTTTTGTGGGCAACAGAAGGAGATTTGAGAAGGAGATGGGGCTGTTTATGACTCATGGAAAAAGCTGAGTGGCTCTTCATATTGAGGGACAGCACAGTCCAATGGAAACGGCTCCAGGATGCCCAGGATCTCATCCCTGCTGTATGCCCTGTCCATCTGGATTGTATTGGCTTTCATATTGTTTCCCTGGATGCAAAAAAAGGGAAGCTGATACTGATTCACCTTCAGAAAGTGCTGGGAAAACTATAGATGAAAAAAGTGCAGTGAAAAAGTTAAGCAATATTAATGATTATGAAGTCACAAGATTCTCCAAATAGAAGATGCTAAAAAGTACAAAGTGCTATTATATTTTTATTAAAAATGTTATAGCCAGCTACTCTCCTCCCTTTCATTGAATACATCCAACTTCCTTCCCCACTGATGGAAATTGAATTACTTGCAGTGTTTTGTACTGAAATCTTTTATTATATTAAAAAAAAGATACCAATAATATAGATCCGATAATTAAATTGCAACCAGAAGGTGATAAGTCATGAATGGAACAAACAAAGAGAATAAAAGGGGAGAGGAATACAAAGAAATGTATTATATGACCAGCATATGGAATATTAAAAGGAATAAAGAAAACATAACCCTGACAATAAAGTCTGAGTAATGACTTTGACAGTTTATGTTCAAGGCACCATCTGGGCAAAGAAATGTTTTTTCAAATTGCTGGTGTAACTCTTGCCCTCCTGAACTTCAGGACAGGATTTTCCTCTGATCTGCATTTTCAGAAGTTCCCACTTCACCATGGCAATCTACTGTTCCTGCAGGTTTGTATCAAAAAGTTCAAGGAATTTTGCTTGGGTGTTTTTTGCTTCACCCTGTTTTTCTTTGGGCTCTGTGAGAGAAGAGCACAAGAGGAAGGGCTAAGGGCTGATGGGATGCCCCCAGCCGTATTCAATGAGCTTTCAGTCCCTGCTGCAGGTGATAACAGGGAAAGGCAGGAAGGCAGGGTGCTGGCCTGGGTTGAGCCTTGTCATTATTCCTTGTGGAAAAGAAGGATGGTTCTATTGGGGCTCATATTTCAGAGTCAGATCCTTTCCTCTGGGCTTACAATGGAGACAGCTGGCTCTGGGGTACTTTGTTGTCTTTCACAGGTCTGCTGGGATGGGGAAAGCAAGGCCTGTTCCACAGCACATGTTACAGCAACTTCAGGATAGAGCTAATCTCCATGGCTGAAGCTGGGATGGGGTTTTGCCCTACAAGCTGGGGCAGTAGGATGTGATGGTTTTACTCCCTCATGCTGTCTCCTGTCTGGGAGCAATCCCTTTGTGCATTGAGACACAGCAGCCAATATTGCAAAGCTAATTTTCCAGCTCTCAGTCCTTTGCAGATGTTCCCATTAAGTTCGGATCCTTAGCTGACTGCTTTAGGGCATATTTCTTGCTACTTTAGGCTTCTTAATCTTACTACTTTAGGCTTCTTAACCACAGCAGAAATCAGGCAGGAAGAGGGAGCTGGTATTAAGGATTATTCAGATAACCACAAGCTGCATAAAGCCCCATTCATCGAGATGTTTTCATCGACAGGTTTTCATCTGGGAGCTTATGGAAGTGGCTGGAAGTAACCCTTCAAATGCTTCCTGTTTCTCAGATAAGCTCTGTAACTCACCCAGGTTTTAAAAACACATCAGCAGTGATGAGCAAAGTCTAGATTTCAAGTTTTCTGGATCCATTAGGATACTGTGCCTTTGCTTGATGCACGAATGTGAGGGGTGGGCTCCCTTTCAGCTGAGAGAGTGCAAGGCTTACGAGGCAAGTCAGACCGTGATTTTCCTGAGGCCTATTGAAAGCTGCAAGCTTGGAAGCCAATGTGAAGCAGCAGTGTGGACCAGTCTCCTCTCCATGACAGCTGGGATAATGCTACAACTTGGTATTTGGCTTCAGGGGTGATGTGGCAGCAGTGACACATCAGGGTTTCTCAAGCTCTGCACTGTGAAGTGAAGGAGCAGCTGCCCCTCTGGCCTGGGTGTGGGACCTGCCAGGTGTGGCTGGCAACATCCTGCAGCAAGTTTTCCTTTCTTTCAACTTCTGCTTGAGATTCAAGGATGAAAGCCAGCAGGAGGCTTATCCATGACAGAAACCACAGGAGAGCCAGCAGTGGCAGGTCCCATTATCTGAACTCGGTGGCACGGCTGGTGTTTGGTTATGGGGAGCTGATATAGGTTTTTCTGATGTGACAGACAGTAAGTGCTGCAATTGGCTATTTGCTGAGGCAGAACTTAAAAATAACAATCATTTCCAAGTGTTTCTCCTTCCACTTCCATTTCCACTTGTGCAAAGATGTTATTTTTCCAACATATGAGAAAGGCACAAAGCATTCAGACTAGATGATTTTAGGACCACAGTTTCTCTTGGCCTTCATCCTGACCCGAACAATGCAGAAAGCTGCAAAATTCTCGATGGCAAAAGAGACAATAGCAAGGGAGAAAGAGGAAAGAAACCTTCCCTAAAGTGCCCTGTGAGAGATTTGGTCGTTTGAAAATCATCTGCTGGGAGGGAGGGGGTGAATCTATTTGTGCTTATACACTGTGCCAAATATCCCGAAACTTGGACACGGGAGGAGGTGAAATTGTTTATATGTATGTAACAATTGCAAGCCTCTAAACACCATTTGTTTTCCTCATTACTGAGACCTCTGGGAGGAATGGAGGTCCTGGTACAGGTTTTGTAGCACACCATGTGCGGTCTTGCTCTGTCTCTCTCAAGCTGGGTCTAGACCTTGAGTGGAGAGCTGGAGGTGGGATGGGTTTGGATTGCCTGGCAGGAGGGGTGATACCCGCTGCACAGGGCACACAGGTGACCTTGAAATTTCCTGAGAAATCGAAAGAAATCTTGAAAAATCAAGGCCGTGCACCATCCAAGGAGGGGAAAGCTAAGCCATGAGTCCCCAGTAAGTAGGTCCCTCCCCAGAGTCCATCTGCAGAGAGGGACCCAGAGAGGGAATGTGGGAGCTGGTGCTGCTCAGGAGCTGGGCAGAAGGCGCGGTGCCTCTGCAGCCTCCCTCTGCCAGCGGCGCTCTCGGCAGCGGGTGGCAGCCACTCTGCTAAGTTATAATAAATGCTGCTTTTGATTAAACATGGAGCAATTTCCCTTTAAGAGAATTCCCTTTAAAAGGAATAATAACCCTTTTTTTGAGACCTGAGTGTCAGCAGAAGGAGCTGGTCTTGTTTTCACGTTTTAGCTGTGAAACAGTATCGGGCGGCACCATCTGATTCCTTTTCTTACAATTCTTTTGTGTCTTTCCTTTTGTAAGCAAAAATGAGCACATTCAGGCATGAGAGAAAGAAGTGAAATCAGATTGTATTGCATTTCTTTGGCATATATGGTGCAATGCAAGACTTTTTTTCTTCTCTTAACTCCTGAAATTTGAGATAGCCTGAGAAAAGTACCAGCATGGACAAAAATGAGGAATCAGCTTTCCATCTAAATGCTATTTTAAAAGATCCCATAAATGTAAGTAGCCTTTTGTGCAGTTAATTTTTTTCTTTTATTATTCCTCAGCTCTGTTTTCAAGTCTTCTCTTCTATGCACTTTCAGATGAGCCCATGTCTTATGAAAGTGATGTTTTGTTAATGGAGACCATCAGCAGTTTAAACAGCAGGAACAAAACTGAGTATTTCCTTCTCCAAAACAGCTCTGCTAATATACTTCAGACTAAAGCAAAACTGAAAAGATATTCTTTCAGTAAATTGTAAATTCATCCAGAAAGCATAACTTCAAGGGAGCTAAAGCTGCTCAGGTTACATTGGGAAAATGATTTAGGTTGAATAAAAAGGTCAGGGCAAAGCTGTAGGCAAGCGTGACACACTGCATTTCAACCCCTTTAAAGGGAAACAAATATTTGGAAATGTTGCAGTGTTTCATTTTGAAGTTATTTTTGAGGGAAGCTTTATTGTTTCAAAATGGCATTTTTCATTTAGAAATGAATCAAATTCAAAGAGAGTTTTAAAGAAATCAGGGTTAAACATTCTGAATTATTTGTTTCAGTGCAAATGTGGAATTTCAGGTCACCCCCTGAATTATGTTTTTTTCAGGTATTTGAATCCTTCCTCCTGCAAATGCTCTGGTTTAATTTGACTCATGAATATTTTTCCCCTCATGAAATTTTAGGTTTTGCAACACAACAGAAAAGCTCCTTTTTATCCCTCCACCTGCCAAAGCCTTGGTTATCCAGCCCTCACACATGCACACCACTTCTAGCAGATGCTGAAGCCTGGCCAAAATCATTTTCTGCTTCTCCATTCCCCAGCACTATAGAGAGCTTTGCCAGCATGGCACAGTGCCAGCCTCTGCTCCACTGTTTTCCCATTTCCCAGTCCCTTGGGAAGCTGTTCCAGGAACCTCCTTCCTGACCTGCAGCCCATTCCCCATTCCCAATGTCCAGTCCTAGCACATCACCTGCAGCATGACTCTCCCATGCAGATGTGGCTCTCCAAGCTCAGTCCCGTGCTCTCCTCACCACACCAAAAAGTGGATGTTGCTCAAGCAACCTCACTGCTACCACGGCTGAAGTGTGACATGGTTGGGATTCGGTGGGTTTGTGGCATGGGGTTGAGATCAGACCTTTACGAAGACAAGATCCATTTGAATTTCAGCTTTAAATGGGATCTCTGGGCTTTATCCCAGTTGTTGGGCTCACTGTGCCCCTGGAACACTGCCCTTCCTCTGCTCCAAAGGCGGTTGCACCTCTTCACCCCAGCCAAAATCACCATCACTGTCCCAGTGTCTGCCAGATCTGGGCAGGTCTCAGGAGGGGGCAAGAGGCAGCCCAGCTGCACCTGCTTAGAGCTGGCCTGACAAACACTGGCTGGCAAACCCATCCCTAGCAGGATGAAGGGTGTGGATCAGAAAGTGAGATTAGTCATTCTAATCTTTGGTTAGGAGCTGCTCTTAGGATCTGGGACAACACCAGCATTTTATCCATCCTCAAGCTGAAGTAAAACTGGCCCTTTCTAAAGCATTTCTGTGCTGTAGCAGTGGAGGTGCCTTTTTCTCCCTCTTTCCCCTGTTCATTCTGAGCAGATATCTGGTATTTTATCCTCTCATCAGTGAAAGTGTGGGGATTTCACAGAAAGCCTGAAGTAATTTTCAAGTTGTAGAAGTTTTGCAGGCAACTTTCTCCTTTCTTAGTAGAAAAACACTGTATTTTTCCAACATAAAAAGAAGTTGCTCTCAGCCCTGGAGGTACCTCCTAAGAGCCACTTCTCAAGTTTTTGCCATCTCTGATTATACAGTTTTGACAGGAATCAGCCCAGCACAGCTTTCCAGAGCACAGTCTCACTCGAGGTGGCAAAGGGCAGTACATTAACTTCAGCACTGGTAGAAGTTTAAGAGCAATGGTTTTAAGCAAGCACATTAATGAGTGAGGAGGGCTGCTCTGCCAGGCACTGAGATAAAGGATTATTTCTGGAGGCATTGGAGTTAATACCCACACTGCAGTTTTTTGCTGTTACCTGCCCTCCCTCACCTGCCTGCTCAAAAGCAGCGAGAAACTCCCAAGTTTTGGGTTTTCAGGATTGGGAAAATATGGGTTTCAACATTTTGTCAGATCATCCCAGCTAGGCCATGTCATTGCTCTGTGCCTCAGTTTCTCCAAGGGGAAAAAATAACATAAAGACACCAGCACACTGATGAAATATTAAAAACAGCTGTAGAATTGTCCAAATGAAAAATTAGTAAGAAAACATTAAAATTATTCTGAAACTCTATCACTAAGTGCTCTTGCCCTTATGCTAATTATTGAGTGTGCTGTGAATATGAAATACCAGCCTCTGTACACCCCTCAGCCCATGCCCCAGCAGCTATTTGGGTGATTTTGGTGCTCTGAAAGTAACTGTCTGCCCCTCTGATGGAGTTTCTTCAATCTGGTCTTTTACTCCTCACCATGAGAGGATCTGCTCCCCAGCCCTCAGCTGTAACACAACTCACGTCATCCAGGAGCTGATGCTGTGAGATTGCTACCCAAGATGAAAGAAATCTCACAGGAATGAGCAAACCTGAGAGACTTTTGCAGCACAAGGCAAAGCCCCAGAAATATCTGGGGGCTGCAGTGAATGAAAGCTTCCCTCCCTGCCCTGTTTCCCCTATCAGTAAAACTCAGCTTTGCTAGCCTGGCTCTGATCCTGGGGTGCTTCTCCTTGGCAGTATCTGCACTCACAGCATTGCCATGGAAAGCCTGGATGTGAGCTAGCACAGAAGTACTGGGTGTACTTGATGAGCTCAATGGACACTTGCAAAACCTGCCATGTGCTTTCACACCCTCCTTCAGCAGGGGATGTTTTCTCTGGCTTCGGAGGAGTGGAGAAGAAAGAACACTGAGGGAAAAATCCTTCCCAGCTGTCCCATGTTCCTTAACAATAAAGTGCTAAAAAGAAGTCTCTCCTTTTTATTACCAGTGAGAGCAATGCACGGTCCGGGAGAGAGCAGAGCTGTTCCCACTCCCTCCCAAGCACCGTGGTCGTATTGCTCATGCAGTGCTCGGTGTCCAAAATATCAAGGGTGCTGGCAAGGGCTGCTGGAGCCACCTTCTGTACAGGGCTCAGCAGCAGCAGAGCTTGAAGGAAGGGCAGCTTGTGCCAGCCAACGAGGCAGAATGTGCCAAACACCCTGACAGTGCCCTCCCCGGACACCCCGACAGTGCCCTCCCCACTCATCCCAACAGTGCCCTCCCTGCCGTTCTCACCACACCAGGGGACAAGGGAATTTTGGCAGGTGCTCAGAGGGGAAACTGAAGGTTGCATCTGCCTTCTGTCTCCTGCATCCCTTGGTTGGAGCAGGGGGTGAGAGCACTTTACTGCTGGCAAAGAGGGGCTGTTGACTGCTGCTGATCTGGGAATGCTACTTATTGATTTTCCTGGGGTGCCTGGAGGAGGATACTGTGCAAGCAGTGGTTTAATTGTGTGTGTATGTAGATTCATTGGCCATCCTGGAGCACTGCTAATGAAAAATGTGTTCAGACAGACTGACTGCAGGTATGCAGCCTTCTTCATTGTGGTATAAGAAGCTTTGCAGAACTGGAATAAATAAATAAATTATATTGACATGACCAGAAGCCCTAGACATTTTTGTACTCAAAAGACTTTTCCTTAATTTAGCCCTGCAGTAAGTCCAGGTGCATGTCCAAATACAGCTGATCAGCCAGCGGGGCAAGCACTTGCCTAATTAATCTCTGGAGTGACAGTGTCTGCTTAGAAATCAAGGGTGCAACTGTGCATCTGCTTGGTAGATGGATTTGCACATCTCTAGTGCCATCCTTGTGTTTCAGTGATGCACAGTTCCTGAGAACACACGTCAAGGAAGGTGGTGTCTTGTGCCATCACCCACAAGCCCAGTACTCAAAATAAACTCCAGGAGCCCCAGGATGGTGAGGCTCTGCTCTAAATTCTCTGTTGGACTGTACCACACATATTGGCACCTGTAATTCTGTAGATGTCCATGTCTGCATGTGGATGTCTGTCTCTTGTGCTTTTTACAGAGCTGAACAAAATTAATGCAGTGAATTAGGGTGGAAATCTGCCAGCTTTGGTCTAATCAATGTCTGTGACTGCATCTGCAAGTGGTACAGGCACAGGGCATCATTTCACCTATCCTGAAGTGCAGCCACCCCAGGTCTGGGCTGGAAAAAGGCTTTTCCATGCATTATAGTACCGCACAAAAATTAAGGACATGAAATGAGGGATGTACCAATTTATGAACACAGTCTGTTACAAGAAGTAGAGCAATGGTAGATGCTGAAGTGATGAGATGATAAATAGCAGGAACTGAATTAATTTCTGGAAACAGCCAAAGGAGGTCAAAAGGAGCAGACTTCACCCAAACCTTACTTCAAAATATAAACTTGAATCAAATATTCTCCCAGTTATTTTCCACATTCACAAGTTTTCATTCCCTGTGTCTTTACTCCAAGTGCTCTCTGAAGCACAAAGCAAAAAGCAGTGAAAACCAGTGAACATGAATGCCAGGAGCTGTGCCTTTCCTGACAAAGTCTTTTGAAAAACCTCAGCAGAATGGTCCCCAGCAAATCCTTTGCAAATGCTACTCAACTCCAAGCCCGCTGGGGTAGGCTGGAGGAGTTTAATAAATGCCACAGGGATGTGCAGTTCGGGGGGAACCAAACTCCCAGGCTGTGGACATCCTCCTCAGCACTGCAGTGGTTTGATTAAATCCTTCCAAGCAAGATAATAACACCATGAATAGAGCTTCCTAATTTCATTTCCCAGCACCATGGAGCAGTTATATTTCCATACACAGGTGCAGGACCTTTGCTCACTGGCTTTAATAATCAGTAGAGATAAAGGCAGAGCTTACCCTACCTGTCACTGAAAATTGAGGAGTTAAATTCAAGAGACACCAAATCCCTCTTACTGGTATTTCTGCAGTGGCACAGAGAGCAGGCTGGTGGGCTCTGAGAATGATTGATGGTGTTGCTGACCAAATGGAGAATGGTGATTTATGGACAAGCCACAGTCCAAGCCATGCATGCTATTCTGGAGAAAAATAAATGGATTCAGTTTCAGACCTCTTGGAAGGTGCTGGCCAAAGGCTTTCATTAAGTTAGCCTCTTGGATGTGGGCTGTCAAAATATTTTAACATCTGCCTGTGACCTCCAAGCATTTTCCTTTCCCTTCACTGCCTGCTCCAGCCCCAGACCTCCCTTGCAGTCAAAACTGACAGCATTAGCCATTAGAATCACTCTTTGAATTAATTACCCAGAAATACGCTTTCAAATCTTCCACTCCATGTAACAGCAAATTAAAGGGCAGCCTGGGTGGGGTTTTACACATCCTGCTTTGGCTGCCCCTTTCCAGCAAAAGTGGCCATTAACACCCTGACTGCAGTGCCGGCCTCTGCTCTCACTTCCCTGCCCCATGCTTGCTGAGAAAAAAAAAAGGCAAAAAGGGCTTTTATTTACAAAACTTTTAAAGAAAATTCAACACATTGATGGAAAGACTAGAGGGTTTGTTCAGGAGACAAAGGTCCCTGAGGAAGCAGTGCCTAGCCTTGTGTCTGGGATGAGACCCTGGGATATTCCTGTAGTGGCTTGGCAGTTCAGTTTCCTGATTCTCCATTCCTCACTGCCCTGCAACTCTGCTTTTACCAGCAAAAAGTATGTCAGGCTGGTACTCAGGCTGGGCAAGGGGGATTGCATGGCCAGTGCGAGTGATCCCATGGCAGCACTGAGGCATCTCCTTCTCCTCTTCTGCAGGCTCTCCAAGGGGACACGCAGAGCACAGGGACAACTCGTACCATGGGTACCCCCATGCTGATGGCTGATGCTTGTTGCTCAAAGTTTGAGTGTCTCTGGAGCAATAAACGGTAACACACTAAGCTCTGAACTTCTTCAAATCATTGCTGTCCCTTCAACAAACAAAGTTTTCTCAGATCATGGCTGGGGGTACTGATGAAACGATCCCCCAAAAACTCACAAAAGTAGTGCCCAGGTGTGTGTGTGTATGCCATTTAATCTGCCATTTTCCCATTCTAAGGATCAAAGAAGAAGCCTGGAAAATAGCTTTCATCACTTATTCAGAAACTTTATGAACTATTTTTCAGGTATTTAATTTTTTAAGACATGTTTATAATTCAGATGGAGTTGAACACCTAATTTGTATAAAGAATTACCACAGAACTACCACAGTTTAATCCATACCCATCTCTGCCCACAAAATTGGCAAATGTCCCTTCTAAGGCAAATAACCTCATGTGCTTTTCCTCTTGGTGTTTTCTTGAGCTGCTGAGATCGGTTGCACTCTGCTGATGGCTTAGATACAAACAGCCCCTTGCCTGAGAGCAGCAATTAGCTTTTTCTCAGTGGGTAACTCTCCCCCACCCACGCTCTGCCTGACAGCCCCTATTCCCACACGGACCCAGCGAAGCCAGCAGGCTGTCTCTGTCTCAGCAAGGGGCTCCACACAGCTGCCCCCAGGGGTGGAGAAGGACAGACAGGTACCTGCTAGGATGGGGTGGCCTCAGGGAGCTAGAGGAAGCCTGTGGGAATGACACCTGCAGCTGCATCAGTGCAAGAAGAATAAATAAAGGGCATCATTTCTGCCAGTCCTGAGAGGTGATGTGATTGCTAGAGATGGTTAAAATAATTTTCATCCACTTTCTTCTTCCCCACACTCCCTTCACCCCTGATTTTTGTCTTTCCCAGGCAGCCTCTCGCAAACGCTCCCTCTGCAAACACTCCCTTACGCAGAGCTGACGGAAGGGAGCAGGGCCCCCTGAAGCAGGAGAAGAGAAATCAAAGGGCTTGGGGAGAGCAGGGAAAATAAATAAATAAAAGGGCTTGTTTATCTTTTTATTAATAGCAGAGTAGTGTTCCCAAGGGGATAGGCCAACTGTGACTCTAATCCAGCCATGCAAAACTACATCCCTGACTGGTTTCTGTTTCTTTTTTTCTCTTCTGTTTTCTAGGGTTAATTACTGGGAAAGAAAAGTGAGACATTTAATTCTTGCCTCCTCAGATCTCCCCCTCCCTCCCCAGTGAAGCACACAGAACCTGAGTGCTTGCCCTCAGACCACAGAGCCCAGGCTGAGCTGTCCCAGTCGCTGCCACATCCATGGGGCCTTGGTGACACTCCCAGGCTGTATGGGGACGAGGACAGGGACAAATCCTCCACATTGCACAGCGAGTCAGTTACTGACAACAGGGGGTGGTTTTAATTCGTGTTTTTGTGCAGAAACATTCAGCTGGGTCAGTGACACTGCTCTGCCCTTACCCAGGGAAAATGAGCATAACCTACACACTGCCTGGCAGCGGGATGGCCTCCTGACATGTCTTGAAAGGGAAGCAGGAGGAGGTAGCTGTGATGGGCAGATAGGCTTTGAAACACATCCCAGGGAAGGAAACATAAGAGCTGTAGATATTCATGTGCAAAGTGGCCCTGTCCTGCTGTATCTGCAATAACAGTGCAGAAAGCTGGCCAGTTTAATGACACCATCCTGATTCAGGGATGTCCACCAAGGACTTGCTCTCTATTCCCAAAGCCCTGCTACAGCAGAACCCTCCATGCTGAAGTTTCTGAAGTATATTTTGTGCTTGGGCTCTGGCCTGAAAGCTGGAGACTTTTATTTTAGGATGTGTGAGAGAGGATTTTCAAAGGCATATCTCATCAAAAGTCAGAGTGAATGAAGAACCTGACCTCCTTGTGTGCAGATTGGCCTCTCTCCCCAAGCTGCTCTGGCTTTCCTTTCAGGACAGCAAAGCCTTATCCATCCTGCTTGGCAATTAATCCAGTTTGTAGCCATCAGGGGTTTTCTTGAAAAAAGCAATCCCAGTGGTCATCTGTGATGTCCAAGTCCACCTTTAACTGTGACACAGCTTGAAGCTGCAGCAAAGTTGCTGTGGCAGAGACGAGGTCAGCACTGAGATGTGTCACAGCAGTTCTATTAAAAAAATGAAGCATCAGTAATTTTGCCAGGATCTTGGAGGCTCCTCCAAGCCACCTTTCTGCAGGTGACCAGTCTCATCACCAAACCCTGTGGCTTCCCGAGCAGGTTATCAGCATCTGACCTTCTGCACAATAGCAGATGGCAAGTGATTTTGTATGAGTATCCACAAATATGCAGTGTGAAGAACAATTTCCCAGAAATCACGCTGAAGGGAGAGGAAAGGTCTGGTCTGAAGTGTTTTTTCTAAAGTTTCTAATGGAGAGAAGAAGAAAAAAAAAAGATAAGTGTTTGGGTGGGGAAAGAGGAAGGAAAACTGCCTCTCAGGGCCTGGGATACAGCACAGCTCTGAAACTGCTGAGAGGGATGTAGCCATCTCTGCAAATCAAGATGAGCTGGCTGGCCAATGAAGCATGCCCGGCATTTTATTTCTCATATTGTTTGGAGATAGGGATTCAGCTGAGTGCATTCAGCAAATAAAGATCAAATAACCTGCTGTGAATAATGTTTTAAACCTGGGTTCCTATCAGGATCTAGTTATAAGCCCATATACTCTGTTGGATAAAAAATAAGTTACACATGGCTGGAGGCAGTATTACTTTCTAAGGAAGATGAAATCTGTTTTGAAATAGAAAATGTTTAGTGATTCCCCCTCCTATTTTTATTTTTTTGGAAGGGCTAAACCACATAAAGCTGCCTGATGGAGAGGGTGGAGGAGGGTCCACCTATATTTCACCCACTGCCTCTGGGTCCAGAGCTAAGGATTTATTCTAAAAGAGGGGGTGATTCCCAGGAGGGGAGGTGAGGAGAAGCCCTCTTTGCCAGCAGGGTTGGCTATTCTGCCTGGAATCCAGCTAACCTCTACTGCACTAAGCTCCTTAGCTGTGCAGAGAAACAAGCCCCTGACGAGCTGATCCTTTCCCTGTTGATGGTAATCAACACCTTGGCTGCCAGCCATGGGGGAACCAGCGGTCGCTGCTGTTCCTCCCTGGGCTGTGCGCTCCTGGAGCAGGGCACGGCTCTGCAGCACCGCGGTTTCTGCGGAGCTGCTCGGGCCAGGCGCAGGTGCTGAGCTTTGCTTCTGAAAAGCACCGCCCTGCACAAATAGTCCGGGTGATTTCAGTGAAGTGTTGGTGGAGAAAAGTACCAAAGCAGTGTGGCAGGGCAGCCCTTTCTCTTTTCAAGGAGAGTCGGCAATACCCTATTGCTGCATGTGGGAAAACACACCGGAAATAGAGAAAGTGGCTACTGAAAGTTTTAATCGTTATTTCAGAACTACTTTGACTCTGGCATTTCACTTGACCCTGTTGTTCTGCTTTCCTTTCTTTGTCCTTCACCTTTTCTCACATGAGTCAAAGCTTCTGGTTTTTAATGAGTCTCAAAGAGTTGCAAAAAAATCTACATAAACCCTTAGTATTCCCTCTTCAGTAGTCCTTCAGCCAGACAGATGGTTGAAAATTTCCCCTCTAATCTGTTTTTTTTCTTGAAAAAAAGACATGTTTATTGTGTGAAATATCTGCTTCACAGCAAAAACTTCAATTATTCCTCAGAAAAACAAATATTAAAAAATGAAAACATTTTGACTGAAACCCTAAATACTTCAGCCAAAAAAAAAAAAAAATCCGATCCCTAATGTGTGTGTTTTTGTCTCTGTTAAAATACTTTGATTTGGAAATGCTGCCACACAGGGGATTTTGTCAGAGCAATTCTCGTTCTCATTCCCCACCATGGACTGAATGCCCTAAATCCGCTGCTTCCTCAGTGGTGGGCATGGCAGAGGTCCTGCAGGCACTGCCTCCCCTCCTCAGGGAGGAAATCCTCAGAGAAGGAGTGTGAGCAGGAGGTCTCACCTACAAAGACAGGAGGAGCCTGAAGTGGTTGAAATCTGACTAGTATGAGATACCACAGGGACATTATTAACATGAAATATCTCTGCTTGTGAATATAATGTTTCAGGGTTTGTATTTCCTTTACAATACTGAATTTAGAAAAAAGCCATGCTCTTTGTACTTTTGTTAATGCCTTTTGTGGGGAGTTGCACATTGCTCAACCAGCTTCAGTCACCATGAAGTGAGGTTTAATCTTTATTGAGCCACCCACCTCAGGTCCCTTTCCAATGCAAGCCTGGAGATTGACACATGGGCAATCAGGATGTGTTTCCTTTTTTCCATGAGTGGTGAGGGATGCCCGACCTCTAACCCTGACATACTGCTCTGCAGCTATTGGGTACTGATTCCTGGAGCATTAGGCTGGATGCTGAGGAGATGGGGAGGATGAGACATGTTCCTGCTCATAACCAAGTGCTCATAACCAAGTGCTCATAACCAAGTGCTCATATTTGCTTATGTGTTAAGATCAAACTGTTCTGCAGAGCATAAATGGAAAGATGGACAGGTTTCAAGTCTCCTGGCAAGAACATGGGGAGGAAAATGAGACACATTTCTTCACTCTCTCCAGACTGAGTGAGTGGTGGGAAGGAGAAACGGGCTGCAGGTACACCCAGCCCTGCTAAGCCGGGTTTGTTCTGCCCCCTGTCCAGGCTGACCAGCACTCACTGCAGTACCATGGCGTGGAGCCCAAGCAGCTGAACAAGCCCAGGCTGTCAGGATGGTGTATGAGCTCTGGCTCAGCGCCATCCTGATGTGGTCATCCGATTTCTGGTCAGCTCAGCACCTCGTCAGCGCTTGCTCGCGTCTCCTTAGTGGACCCAAGGCAGTCATCTTTCATGCCTCTCTCCTCTCAGCCCACCAGGGTTTCATCTGCATATTTACAAGGCAAACTGACTTTCGTGATTTACCATGAAAATAAATTTCATGATGAATTAAAAGAAGGTGTCTTGAAAATTTAAGAAGCCTCCAAGTATTTCTCCTGATGCAGCTCAGGCCTAAAGTGTTCCTGTTGGGATAAGTGGAAATATATCCCCTGCTTCTTTCAGTCTGCAACTTAAAAAGCAACCCCCAATTTTCCAGCAATAGAGAGAGCTATGAGGCCTAGAGAAGTATCACACTCTTGATTACAGCTTTGCTGAAAAACATTGTTCTGATGTGTCTGGAGACCAGATAATAGGCAGTGTTTTAGTTTAAAATAAGAGGCATTTCATGAACAAAGATCCCAGTGTGCAGAGATGGGAGAATACTGAAACTGTCTGTTGGTGCTCTCTAGATTTGCCTGTCTGGATTGTATTGCCATTAAGTTTTCCCAGAAGTCCCACTGTTGGAGAAGCTGCACCACCAGCTCCTTGCAGTGGATCCAGAGAGTCAGTAGTGCCAGCTGAGAGAAACTTAAATACATGGAGAAGGAAAGAGACTTTGTAGATCCAATTCTTATGTTACTGGATAAAGTAGCTTTTTCTTGCTTTCTTCACCTGCCACTGTGTTGTGCAGTTAGACATCATAAATAATAATTTTTATTTGCATTTTATCTTCCCTGATCTTGAGCTTAGTCTGTTTTCAGCATGGGTGGTTTGATATTCAGGCACGTTTTACTGCAGTAATATAGCTGTTCTTAAAAGTATGCTAGTGCAATATCTTTAAATACCCAACTTTCTTGTGAATTACTGCAGATCACCCACAGCCTTGCAGGAAACATGAGGTTCATGGCATAGTTTGAGATCTGGTGTTGCAGAGGTCCAGAGAAGATGTGTTTCCAAGTGACCACTTAATGAAAGGGAAGGCTTTTCCTGTCACAAAAAGAATGTCTTATTGTACTGAGCTTCCACCTAAACTCAGGAGGAGAGAACAGAATACAAAACCACTCTCAGTCTCTGAGGGCAGAAGTTGCCCCTTCAAGTGAATCAGCAGCCTTGGAGGCAGCAGAAAGCAGATCCAATGGAAGTTTTGTATCACCAGCCTCAGCCAGAGCTGCTTCATCGCTGCTTGTGTTGCGTTGGTTTTGCTGCACGGGGATCACAGAAACAGACCTTGAAATCTGCTAGCAACCAATTGCATTTGAACAGTTCAGATTTAATAATGAGTATCTTCTGCTTTTCATTAGGGATGTGCAGCTTCCAGGCTTCCTGATATGAATCCAGAGGAGCTGGCAATAAAAGGAAACCAACAGCCCATGCATAATGGAGCTGGGTTTTATGCCGACACAGGTCTCTCTTTTGTCTGAAACCTTTGTGAGCGGACACAGAACTCCCAGGGGATTAATTGTGTGGGATGGCAGGTTCTGTGCAAGGTTTGAGCCACTTCCCCATGTGTTTCCCATCTGACCAGTGTCAGCATCTGCAGTTCCAGTTCTTGGTGTTCCACCTCAGGGATCCACTTCAGTGTCTCTTCATCCACCTGAATTACTCACCACACAATTTGCTCTCCTCTGACACAAACTTCTGCGCCTCTGGTTTGGACTCTGAACTCCTTTCAGAATGTTCCAGTGTACAGAGTGGCCAAGCTGCTCCTTTACCTCATGTCTGAGCTTTCCCCAGGGCTCTTCCATGACATTTCTCCTGCCTCTGCTCTGCTGGTACCTTGCTGTCTTTCAGAGTTGAGGTAAATATGATCACTTAGGCTTTGGCATGAGGGGCAAGATCTTGACTTACTGACCTGGGGAGGGGTTAAAAAATACCTTGTTCACACTGCCTTCTTAAACAATCCACTTAAACTGAGAAGTCTCCCAAGTGTGTGTTTTCCAAGGAAAAAATTTCATGTGCTTTGTTTTGAGCATGAAGTTTCATGCTCAGTTCAAATGACCGTGGTTTAACACCTCACCCACAACTCAATGACTGTGACATTGTAGATTCTTTCCTGTGAGTTTCCCCATAGATTTTACTTGTCAAAGACTCTCTTCCTCCTCCCAGCTCAGCTGTAAACACATCATTGCCTGGTCTGGATAGACATCCCAGTCTAAAGGTCAGAAGTTGAGGCCTTTGCCCAGCTCTGCTGCTTACTGGATTGAATGACCATTACCCTCCCACGGTCCATGCCTTCCTCCCTCCCTGCAAGAGAGTTCAGATCCTCTTTCCCAAAAGCTGGGGGAGTGACAAAAGGGCACAGCACCCATGTCAGCCATGAGGAGACCTGTCAGCCCACGGCAGGCAGCCAGGCAGGCACAATGAGCATGTGCTTGGAAAGAGTCCTGAAACACCATGGAGAAAAACAAAGACACCTGTCTAGAAAAATGCTGAGCAACTCAGAATAGAAGCATCCTAAAAGCATTGTCTGTTGTGGAGAGGAAAGCAAAAATATAACCCTCGGTTTCCTTACGCAAGGGGTTGGATTCATCTCACTTCTTCGAGGCAGACATTTCCATTTGAGCTGGGCACCCCAGGCTCCAATTATAGCCAAGGACAGACACAGGCAGTCAGCCTAATGTCTGTAATAGCATGAGATGAACTGCACTTTAAAAAGCCTATTATTCTTTCTAGCCTGTAAAATAAACCTATGATGAGTGGATTAGTTCTCCGAATAAGAATATGAAAATAATCCCATTCCTGATTTCTGGGTATCTCAGTGCAGAATTCTCCACCCTCCTACAGTTTAATACTGGATTGGTCACAAAGAGACTCCACAGTTTCCACAAACTGGATCCTTGAGTGCAGCTTCTGGAGTTTCTAACCAGACCAGGCAGTGGGTGGTATAAAATACCTGTGGGTTAAAGCTATTTGAACATTTCCAGAACTGTCAATCTTGTTTTCTTGTCTTTCCTGCAACAAACAACAAGCTAAGTTTCCTATGTCAGGTAATGCTAAATCATACCTCAATTTTATAAACTCCTTTACATTGTGAGACACTGGTCATTATGGGTGACAGTAATTCAGATGGACTATTGGAGATTAATTTATTACAGCCTAAAGCATGTATCAGACCAAATATACATTCCTTAGCAGGAGTGAAATGAAGTGTGAGCCACAGAGCACCTATGTCTGTCCTTGGTCCATGTGGCAAGCTAGTTCTGGGACCAAATAATGCTTTTGGGGACGTTTAAGTTCTATGGACTTTCTGACCCCAGAAGTCTGCAGATTGGAGGTTGAAGTCCATCATGCCTGACTAACAGACATCTTTTCTCAGTGCCTTTTTCAGTTTAAACTGTTTTGTCTTGACTGTGAGTAATCATAAACTGTACAAAATATCCCAAACAGAGTCTTACTACTGCCTTGTACAATGGCATCAGTTCTTCCCTTTTCTCATGAAAACACTGTTCTGATGACATTTCTGCTATTATGAATGACTAATAAATGAGTCCTTCAACAGTAAGATTTACAAAGGATAGAGGTCTCCCTTTCCCTTCCTAGCTGTGCCGTAAAAATTCTTAATTATGTAGCACCCCAAGTGCATGACTTTTCAATGTTATGTTTCTTTCACATTTCCATCCACTTCCAATGGCATTTCCTGTCCTCTGTGTGCACCTGAGCCCTGATCTGCTCCTGCCCCTGTGCTGCCACACAGCTCCCACCCACCAGCCTTCACCACCCATCGCTCCTTCCCCACCAAAACCCAGCAGGGCCCAGCCTGCAGCCACAGAGTTAATTGGAGGCAGCGACAATGCTGGAGTTAATTAATCCCACCAAGCCAACGGCAGGAGCTTCCTGATTTCTCATTGCTGCTCTC
This sequence comes from Aleadryas rufinucha, assembly GCA_013397815.1. NCBI lineage: Eukaryota > Metazoa > Chordata > Aves > Passeriformes > Aleadryas > Aleadryas rufinucha. Next base: position 1,192,649 of record VZTH01009906.1, read on the forward strand.
TGCACGTCTGATGAGATGCTCCCGCCAGGACAGGACCTCATCCTGGCCAGGCGAGGCCAGTGCTGGGGAATTCACCCACCACAGCGCAGAGCTGACATTTAAGCCCTGCCTCCTCTCTGCTCTCTCACACAGCTCCAAAGATCAGGGGCGAGAGGGCTTCATTAAACCTCACCCTGTAACAAACCACACACACCTCTCACAGCTGAGCCCCCTCAGTCTCACTGGCACTGTGTCAGGCCTCATAACACTTCTCATTCCTGGGGGATTCACTCCTCCCACCTGAAAATCAGTAAGTGCACTGTCCCTGCTGGAAAGCCTGTTCCTCAACTGCCAGCAAGCTGCAACACTTTGGTACATTTGGATTTTAGCCACTGTGCATCTGCAAGACCTGAGGATAATCAGTCCCTGCTGAGCTGCAGAGACCGGGAGGCTGCTCCTGTTAACCAACATCTCCTGAAGCTGACCTTGTAACCCTTGTAAACTACCAAGGAAAGGTGCTGTATTTAAAATTGGGAGCAATGGATTCAGGACAGGGACCACAGCAGGGAAAGAAAAGTGCAAGAAAATTGTCACAGTGCTGCTCCCTGCTCATCCATCTGTGCCTCAGCTTTGGGGCAATGGAAATCTAACCTTGCTCTGAATTACCCCTACATCAAGTTCCTGAATCCAGTTTCATGCCATAAAAGCTAGGCTTGTCCCCAGCTGTTTGTTCCAGATTTACGAAGTTTCCTTCGCTGCACCTGCTTTCCAGCAGGTTTATTACCAGCAGCTGCTAACAAGCACTGCTGGCTTGGTGGCTCGCCACAATTCCTCTGTTTATTTGCTTCGGATTTTAGTAGGGTTGCCATGTTGTTGGCACTGAAAAATCTTGGTTCAACTGATTGGTTTGAGTGGCTGGCAAGAAAAATAGAGTGACAATGCATAAATTGTCTTGGAAACAGAAATACCTATGTTGGAAAAAATGAAGTCTTTCAGTTTGTAACCCAGGCAGAGCATGGCAGAAAGTTGCTGAAATCCAGGAAGAGCACTGGAGCCCATTCATGCAGCCCTGTTAGCGAATTTAGGCTCTTTGGAAGGAGCCATTAACATTTGTTTAGTTATTTTCAAGCAGAAGTTGGCAATCTTTAATCTGTGAAATTTCCCATAATTTATTGACACTTACACATCTTTCTTTTCTGCAGAAACACCGCTGGTTTTAATTAGCGCAAATTAATCAATAGCAGGGGGGCCACGCTGAGTTCCAGTGAAAGGCAGGTGAGGAGCGCTGGCTGCATGTTAAACACAGAGATATGTAAAAGTGACAACTGGAGATGTGCTGTGGAGCTGAGCAGCGGGGCAGGGAGCGGGGGGAGCTGCACAGCTCCAGGGCCCCAGCACAGCGTGTGCTGCGTGATGGAAACGCCTGCTTTTAATTATGGTTTCAAAACTTTATTAAGTGTTTGTGCGTGCGTGTGTGTGTGTGTGTGTTACAAGCCTCCCCTTGTGCCTGCTCCACAGATGATGAGAGATGTTTCAGCTCCTGCTTGCCACGGCATGGGATCATTCAGGGTGTTTTTATCTCAAGCTGGAAAGCTGTGTCTTGCTGGGTTTGTCAGTCAGAGAGGGACTGTATCAGTGACACCTGCAGACAGTTAGTGGTGCATGAATCTGCTTGGGGCTCTCTATGTGTCCCTGGTCTCAGCTTCCTCTCACATCCTTGCTCCTGTGCACACTTCTGCAGGTACTGCCAGAAACAGATGCCTTGGGCCCTTGGGCATCCTGGTCCCCCAGAAAGCTGTGGAGTTTTGGCCATTTTCAAAGCACAGCTCTGATGCTCACTGCTGTATCTAAGGTGGTGGTCAGACCACCATCCTAGAGCTGTCAGTGGAGACAATCAGGGAGAGTGAGAGGAGAAGCAGTGGAGAAAGCATTTTTCAATTTAAAAGGCATAACTTGTTTGAATTAACACAGGGATTGTGTGCTTTTTTTATGGATAGTCATACACAATTCCTTATTTTCTCCACTGGTCACAGAGCAATCTGACAGCTCTGAGCAGGACCAGCCTATCACAGAATCCCAGAACTGTTTAGGTTGGAAGGGATCTTAAAGGTCATTCAGGTTGCTCAAAGCCCATCCAACCTGGCCTTGAACACTTCCAGGAATGGGGTATCCACAGCTTTTTTGGGCAACCTGCTCCAGTGCCTCACCACCCCACAGTAAATAATTTCTGTTTAATATCCAATCTAAACCTACTCTCTTTCAGTTTGAAGCCCAAGTTACTCCTTTACTCTTTTTCTGTCCTGTCTGTGTTACATGCAGGCAGGGCTTTTCCTACTGCAGCTCTTCCAGCTCCTCTGTGCTGGTGTGTTTCTGTATGTTCCTACCAAGCCACAGCAGCATCTGCAGCCTCAGCACAGACACCCTTAGACCTTGTCCACATGGTGCTCTCACTGGACATGACAAGGCAACTGCACCATTTTTTTTTCCCAGATCTGCAGGATCTAACCATTGCAAACTCACATGTTCCTCTCTTTGTCTTTCTTCCTGCCATATCCCAGGCAGCAGCAGCAATAATTATTCCAGGATCAAAACCTACTTTCTAATATCCAGCTTTGGTTGATGATGATGTATGAAGCAGGGAGAAAAGAGACAGCTTGATTTTCATAGGCTAGGTGTTGACCCTGCTGGGCTTAGTGTAGCATGAAACTAGTTTTGACTAGTAAACTGAATAAATATACCAGGGAAGCTGTAGAGGGGCAATATATATGCAACACTAAGGTGCCATTTTTGCAAAATTACTTTGATTCATCAGGGGGCTAAGCTGATGCCCAGTGCATTAGAAATCCTGTGAACAGAAGCTCAGGGAAATATTTAAATTCATAATCTGTTTGCAGGAAACAGCTTCCTCTTCTACTTCAAAATGTGAAACCATTTGGCAGAGCAGCTCAGGGCAAAACCCATGGGACGTGGTGCTGCCAGGCAGCCCAAGGGATGCAGCAAGGAGGTGAACAAAGGCCTCCCTGCTGCAATGCCAGGTCTGCAAGGGCCAAGAGAGTCCCCTGCACGACAATGTGGTAGAAGGAGCAAGAACTGGTTTGTCAGCAGAAAAATTAGATGTTCTGTGAAATTCCATCTAGGTGGAAGCAGTAAAGTAAATGGTTGGGAGCTGGTCTTTTTGCAGTAGAGGACCTGACAGAAGGGCGATAAAAATAATGGTTATTTCAGCTCACAGAGACTCTTCCCAGGCAGTGCCCCATGGTTCTGGCCTGTCCTTCAGTGCTCTGGCAGGAGGCCTGCCTTTCTGGATCTGCACCACAGCACCAACTGCAGCAGAGGACTAAAATGTTGGCAGATTTAAATTTCAGGTATGTCACAAAGCAAGAGGTATTTCTGGTTGAATCCAGAGAGATCTGAAGCTGATCCTCAGCTTCCCCAAACTCAAGGGCGGCTGTGCCTGTGACTCCAGTCTGAGTCTACCTCAAATGACAAATCCCGTTCTTTCTTCCCATGGAAGGGGTGCTGGGAAACACTCAGTTACCAGGATTTTGATGGATGCACTGTGAAAGAAGCACAGACTCAGCAGACAACCCACTCAATATACTTTTGAAGCTGTATCTTCCCTGGCAGGAGCCAAGATGGCCAATCTCTGTGTGTGCTCCAAACTGGTCAGATGTAATCCCAATCCAGCCTAAGAGCCATATGGTCATTTTAGCAGGGTGCTGCACTCTCCTTAGTGGAAACATTCCCTAAAGGATTCTAGCATGTCTTAATAAATTATGGGACATTTCCCTTTAATTCCTGCAGCAGCAGGCAGTAATAACAAAAAACCTGCATCTGTTGTCTTCATTTACACTCCAGTGCCTGATCGTGGTTTTTTGGATTGCCCTCGAATACACGGACTGGGAATTCTGCTGTCCAAAACTACAGCCCCTGCATGGTGAGGGCTCCCCTCACCGAGCTGGGTTAGTCTGGAGGTAAAGGAATCACTGTATCTATGCACAACATGGCACATGCCTGCTCATAATCAAAGAAGGTCAGGGCTCTTATCATTGCTCTCTTATGGTAGGACAATAAATAGCAGGATTGAGGTCAGTGGATTTTGTGGACAAGAGGACACTCCATACATATTTTTCCCTCTGGGCCATGATGGCTTCCACTGAGGAAAGAGCAAATATAATAAAGAAAATCTTCTCATATTGAAATACATTTTTCTATTAAATATGGAGGTCAAAGGAGAAAAAGTGAGAGAGGAAGAGATCCTGGCAAAGGTTTATTTAATATAAGCTACATTTATATTTTTTTTGTGAGTTACAGAGGATAAATTGAGCATTTTAATGTATTCCATAATGCTGCAGAAACATGACCTTGAAGTTAGCACAGAAATCTATTTCAGCTTTTATTTAGCAGCTGTGTAGCCTTTCAGAATATGAACTTTAATAGGAGTAGAGTTAACAACCAATTGTCTTCACTCAGGCATGATCATAATCTGATTCATGAACACATACTCTTCTCTATTGCTATTTGTTTAATTTTCCATCCTTTGAAATAAGTGCTCAAATCCCTATTCTGGCTCCTAGATCAAGACTTAGGGCCCCTGCATGTTTTATCTGCTTCTGTGAAGGAGAAGCACTTGGGAGAATAGAAGCACACTCCAATCATTCAGAGAGCTTTTGCTGCCCTGAGAAAACTTCCACAGCCCACAAGTTATTTCTTCCAAAACCGATCTATCTTGCAGTCATTTTCAAGAAAATAAAATCAGAATTTTCTTCCTCTGAAATTCATTGAAATGTGTTTCCAACTTCAAAGAAAGGGTTTTTTTAAAAAAATTGTTTCAAGTTGCAAAATTCACTATAATGAATTTCTCTCTCTCTCTNAGGGGAAAACCCAGGTATTTGGTAGACATATATTTTGGTAGGAAAAAAAATCCTGTGGTGGGAAAAATCACACTGTGCAGAGTATGTTTTTGCCCAGCCCATGATATACCAGGATGGCAGCAGCCACCTCTCATTAAAAACACACATAAGGAAAACAAGAACTTTGCAGCAGTAGATGAACAACTTGCAAAAATACAAAGAAGAATGAAGAACCAGCGATGAGCAAGCCCTGTTCCAGTCTACTTGCTGGCTTCTTGATTGATAGGCTAGAGGAAAAAAGCAGCATCTCTTGATAAGAAACATTTCACTGCTGGGCTCCTTTTCTGCCTGCCTGTCTAGAGGCAAGTGATGGCTGAGCACAGAGCCCTGCACCTGCTCCATCAGATGTTGTTTGCTCAGCATCACCGTTACCACATCTGAAAGCCCCATCCAGGGGTCTCCTGCACTGCCCCGTCCCAATCCCATCCTTTGAGGCTCACGAGGTCTGATCAAAGCTGCTGCCCTCTCTTTCACCTTCCAGTCACCGCTGGCAAAGGCAAGGAAAGGGAGAGGAGGCAGAGAGGGGAGGAAGGAAGTTGTAGTGAGTGGTGTAAATGAACAGAGAAGGAAAAAGTTATCCACCCAAAAAACTGTACGCAGAGTGAGTGTGGCTGACAAACTGTCACTGCTGGTGTCCTTCACTTCCCTCACTGTCATTTGTAATTCATCAGAAGCAGACAGAGGACTCAGAATCATAACAGGGTGGCATCTTCCATCACAAGAAACTCCGTTCTTCTAATTAACTTTCCCACTGACCCGGAGACAAACACTCTGTGTGTGTGTGTATGGTGCGCAGAGAGAGTCGGGGATGGGGGATCGCAGTCTGATGTCTCCACGTTTATAACACTGATGTTTGATTGGTTTGGGGAGAGGGGGGCATTAATTTGTGTCTCTAAAGCATGCATGGGTAGTCTTTAAATTTGCTTGAAACAGAGATTTCCTTTGCCTGTTGTGATCTGCCCTTGTCTGAAGGGAAACGTGCTTACTGTGCAGCACAGCAACCAGCACGGAGAGTCCATCCAGATGATTCTGAGGGAGTTCTTGGAGTCCTTTTGTGTGAAAAACAGATTTCTGGGCCTCACCCCTCTGTCATGGATGTTGACTTTACACAACTGTTACCAAACCCACCCCTCATCCCTCTTACAGACAGGCAGATAGATGGAGAACCAGAGCTGTGCTCCAAGGAGGACCATACCAAATCAGACCAAAGATTCAGCTCATGTCATCTCTTTTCTTAAACTCTGGACAATAATAGATGTTTAGGGGTCATTCTTAAAAATTGAGTGGGAGAATAGGCATAAACCTCTCAGCTGCTTGGCCACTGGTTTGTGGCACAAGGAGACCCATATATTTGGGGAAAGGTGATGTTCTAATCTGCACAGGGATTGAGTTGGGGATGGGTCACAGGAATCCAGCTGCGCAAAAACAATGTTTCAAAAAGCTTCAAGGTTTCCAAAGCAAGACTGCAAGGCTTGGAAAAAGATATGCTAAAATACAGTCTGTCAACCATTGCAGAGACCTTGGTCTTGAAGAACTGATTTATTATCGATGACATGAGATGAAATAATTTTTTAATGTTCCTTTTGTAATTGAGCAGTAAGATCCTAATGGACTATAGCCAAGCTGCACCTAAATGTTAGAGCAAGCTACCCTGAAAGCAGTAACTGCCTGATGCAACAGCCTGGAAATCTTGGGGTGACTTGACATAAATTAACAAGTAGAGGTTTATAATGCATTAAATATGACAATTAATCTTACAGTCAGTGAAGCGGCTTCTCTGTGAATTATTTTGATGTCAAATTACATTTTACTTTACTCTCCCTGAATCCCCTGCTCTCACTCAAGATGCGATAAATTTTGTATTCACAACACTAATCAGCAGAGTAAAAACTGTTCAAGAGGAAGGTAAAAATGGAGTTGCTTATTTGGAAAATAGCTGGCTACAGCCACCTTATATAATTGCATGTCTCAAAATCACTTATTACTTTCAAGGAGGTGGGATTGGTGGCCACACAGTTTATGTGAAGCCTGTCCAGGCTGCAGGCTGTCTCCTAGGGCTGAAAACAATTCTCTGTGGAACCCGTGTGCCACAACGGCAGATAAAGCTCAGCCAACAGTGCTGCCTCTGCCATGAAGCACAGAGCCTTACCACAGTTATGATGTTCAATTAGTTTTCCTGTCTAGTTTGAGCAATTGCATCTGAGGACTTTTTTTTATGAAATATGCTTACAATACATCCTCGCTTCCAATTTCTCATTGCATGGATAAGATTATTTCTTTATACCGTGTATGAGGAGATCATTGGCAAGCTAAGCACATTGCAGAACCCACCACGTGTGTGGAAGGCACTTTAAGAAGTTTATGAGGGCAGCAGCTTGTCATTTGACTGGTCATTTGCAAAAGATATATGAAACACAGTCGGGCGAGCAGAGGATGAAGCGTTGTTTATTGCAGGAAATTTGATGGGTCCTTCCATGGAGAGAGGTGTCAGAAGCAGGATGACCTTGGGGCTCATCGGTCCTGCTGAAAACAGGCAGGTCAGATTAAAACAGTTGTCAGTATTTGTGCACATGCAGCCAGAAGTACTGGGAAGAGCCAGTAGAATCCAGTGGGAGTTGGAACCAACTGTGAAGATGTGTAAAGTGGATAGACTGTGTGGATGAAGAAGGTGTTTACAAAGATTTGACTTTGGGGATTGACTGACACATGATGGGTTTATTAGGAGTCATCCTTGAGAGCAGAGCCCTCAGTCCCCTGGTATGGAAGGTCTCAAGCACTGGCCGATATTTCTGGAGGACCAGCATTCAGGCTCTAGATTCTAAATGCTCTTTTGGGTTTTCCAGGCTGTTTAATTCACTCAGCTAGAAATAATCCTGGTGTTCAGCAGGGCACGGCGGGATGTGTGCTGGGAGGTCATGGATTAATTTATTTAGTCTATAAATTAGGAAAAAATACTGGCTTCAAATGTAAGCAAGACAGATGCTGAGGAGAGGATTGCAAGCCAAAAACCATTAGAAGGAGCTTGCACACGGTGTGTGTGTGTATTAGCCCTGGGGTCAGCAGAGCGGGGGCCTAGAGCCTCCTGATCGCTGACGTGAGATGAAAAGCTCTTCAGCAAATGGGCCCCGATTTCACCTGCACTCAGCTACCAAGGGGGCTGTTTCTGGATGGCCAGGTGTGGCCTTTTGCCCCAAGCTTTGCCAACTTGCACATGGCTGAGTGAGTCTGCTAAAATGATCAGCTGGGAAATAGCTAATATCATTAAATACCATTTAAGCTGTCATTTTTATGTGTAGAGTCAACACCCCTCGTGATGAATGGGTCAGCTCTCACCTCAGGGAGTGATCGTTGCAGGTGTGTTGCTGCCTTGGAAAAACATCAGGGTCTTGCTTTGCCCTGGCTTATATTTAAGCCTACAGCACAGTTTATGTAAAGGCAAGATTGGGCCCTGAGGAACCATGTCTGTCACGAGGTGCATGAGAAAGGATAAAGGAAGAAGCCTGATGTCAGATTCTTGATTTTGCTGAAGTTTCAATACAGCACAAATTCCCAAAGCCCCAGGAAGGAGCACTGAAATTTTCTTTAGCAGACTAATGATGTTTGAGGCTATTTTTCTTGTTGCAGACAACTGCACACCAACAGCAACACAAAAAAGAGCCTAATGAACCTGCAGAAACGTATGGCCCTAATGAAGATGAAAGCCTCTCTTGCAGCCACCTTGCCTAGAAACACACACAAAAAGGGAGAAAATTAAAAATAGAAAAGACAAGGTGCCAGCTGCTTGGAGAGATTTCAGACGCACAACTGGGTCTGCAAAAAGGAAGAAAGGAAGGAAAGGAAGAAAAAGCTTTTTCCCTGGGGTTCTTCTACAGGATCATTCTTCATTGCAGCTGAGTTTGCATTAAATGGCGCAGCTGGTTGGAAGAGGAAGGCTTCTGGGTGGAGGGAATACAGAGATATATATTTTTAATGGGCTCATAAGTTTCTGGAGAGAGAAATGAAGAGCTGTTAAGCTTCTTGAGCTGAATAGTTCTTCTGATTCCAAGAGCCCTGAGTGTTGCATTGCCTCTGGTGATTGTCAGCTCTCTGCAATCTTCACTCCATTTGTTACTTTATTTGTGTGAGAACAAACAGCATATCCCCTGATAAGATTTACAACTAATGCTGAGCAGGATTGTACAGAAAATACCAGAACTTGTACTGTAAGGCTTGTTGGTTTTTACTGAGATCTGTTCCAGGATAGAAGACATTAGTTTACCAGCTTTCTCCTCTGGAAACTGCCTTCGAGGCTCAATTTTTTTTTTTCCTGGTGAAAGAAGTTTGTCTTTTATCTAGCTTGTGATCTCTTGGGGTGACAGGAGGTGTCAGGCACGGGGCTCATTGACTGAGTCTTGTGGGTAGGCAAGGCTGGACTGGCAGAAGATGCTGCCTGTCGGGTTTGAGGTGGGTTGGTGGAGCTGTGCAGCAGCCCCTGTCCAAATCCTCACCAGTGCCACAACACAGAGCTGATATTTCCAAGAGCCAACACTTTTTACACTCTGGCAAAACACTGTTTTGAAGACACGTAAAAATCAGTTGCCTAATGAATATTGTTTTCCAATGAAGGGGAATAAAACTTAGCAGCAGCAAACTTATGTTCTGCCTTCAGCCCTTCTGTTAAAAGTCTTTGGGTCACCCTGAATTTAAGAGCTGAGTTTGAGACGTTTTGTATGGGGTATATTTTGGAATAAGAAGAGCTCTTAAAAAGGATGATAATTTCTGCTCTGACTGTTCTTTGCATTGCAGTGGTACCTTCAGATTTAATTTTCAGAGAGGGAGTACATGTGCCAAATACTGTCCAGACTCAAAGCAGCACAGCCCAGGAGGATAATGTATACCTTAGGAAAGAGCAGAAATGTCGGACTTGCTAATAACAATGAAAACAATTTTTCCAGGGACTCTATCTGGAAAATACACAAACAGGAGGAGGAAATGAAAAGGACAAAGCTCTGATGCTTAAAGATGTTTCAAAGGCACAATTTGAGCTGCAAAGGCAAAAAAAAAAAAGGGGAGAGAAAAAGAAAAATAAATCCCTGTCTCACGGGGCTGCTGCTACAGGGTCATTCTTCATTGCTGCTGCTGCTGATTCTGCATTAGAGGTGTAGCTGATTAAAGATTTGGTTTTGGGGAAGGTTAGGGGTGAGGTAATACATAGATATATATTTTTAATGGGCTTGTAAGTTATTAGAAAGTGAAATGAAGGGCTGTTCAACTTCTATGGATGAAAAGTTCCCAGGACCTTGCATGCTACAGAGGTTTTACTAATTGCCTTTCATGTCCTCAGTCTTTAGTCCTGTTATGATTTTTATTTGTGCACTGACCAACAGGAGCTGTCCTCTGTTAAGATTTGTGACAGATGTTTGTTGTTTGTCCCCAGCACAGACTACATCACTGCTGATTGTACCTATAAAACATTCTCTGGTTGGATACAGGTCACTTTGACATGGAACTGAAGGTTTGCAACCACTTCCCACCACAGCACAATAAACTCTTACGCCTCTGGTGTGATGATACAACAAATCCATTAAAGCTTCCTGCACAGGACCAGGTCTGCTGTGGCTGCACAAGGCAAAGCACTGATTTGGTGGGTGCTTGCTGTGATAGTTCAGATTTGCTCAAAACCTACTGATGTGCTGACTGTGCATCAGCTGGCTTTCTGCAGGACCTGGTGCTACCTCTGCTCCTGCAGGCAGCCTAAAACCTGGAGAAACTTTACATTGCCCTCTCCAGCTGGCTACAGAGAAATACAGCCCTGTTCCCACACCAAATTCAGTCCCTGAAACTGAGCTTAGTCTTAGGGCCAAGGGCTTAAAGCATTGGCTTGTGGACTTACCTGTACCGGGAGTACATCACACCAGCGTGTTCACTGCAATTTGGGCCTGTACAGCTACTAATCCTACCTATGTCCATATTGCTGCTTGTTAAAGTCATACAGTTACAGTAAAATACACTTTTTAGCTGCATATTCCTTTTTCTCTTAAGCAGTAAGATGTTTCTGGCTAGGAGGGCTCATGTGCCAAAAAGCCTTGGCTGCAGGTCTATTTTTTCCATTAAATATAAGGAAAAAAAAAGAAAAAATAAAGAGATGTCACAGGTTTCTTCTTCCCACCTCTCTGGCTCAAGTGGTTTACTGGGATTTAAAATAAACAAAAATTGCTACACAGCAACCTCTTGCCCTCTTCCCTGAGAACCAGCCTCTGAGATGTGGAGCATGGATAGAAGAATCATTAGAGTGTGATAAATAAACCTATCATGGGGATAACAGAAGTCCTGGGCTACACGTATCAGGTAGATGGAAAGAGAGAGAGGTCACACCAGCAAGGTGAAGGGGCATGGTAGCATGCAGGCAGTGTTTAAAAAGGAATTAGTTAAAGAAAACAAAACAAAACAGAAAAAAACAGAGTGAAAATAATCCCGAGAGGTGGACAAGGGGAGAGAAGAGAAGCAAAGATATTTATTCGAAGCAAAAGTTATGGGGCTAATTACAGTCAGCAAGGGTAGCAGGAATGCAGGGGGAAAAAAAAAAATCAAACAAAAAACTAAACCACAAAACCAAAACAAGGAGAATCTTACCAGAATGGCTTCCTGATGGCTGGCCAGCTTTGGTGAAATCCTGCTTTACTCTTCATTTTATTAATTGAGATTATGAAGATATTTGACTGTAAAATGGAACTTTTTGGCTATTGTTTTCTTTTTTAATTGAATCTTTTTTATGTTTTAATGAACAATAGGGACAGGAACACCTTGTTTTCATTATTTTTCCTTTCTTTTAGTATTAGTAATGTACAACAAAGAGAAGGGAGATGAGATAGTATTGCTATTCTTAGTGCCTAATGCAGATGCTTGTGAATGCTGGAATAAAGATATGCAGGCTCAGATAGTCTTTCCCTCATTTACACATTTCTCTTGATAGAAATTATAAATTCATCTTTGCTTTTGCCTGGATTCCTCTATTTTTCATTTAATTTTCAATGTGTTGAGGTCTTTTGTGCTACTTTGTATTTCAGACCCAGCATCTCTCTGTTTCTATTGACTCTGACATTGCCTTTTGTGGGTCAGCATCATCACTGGGGCACTGCTCAGTGGGGCTTTCAGGCTGTTCCTCCCGTGGTCACTCCTTCTCTTCCAGACACTGGGTGTGAACATGTGACACTGTGGGTCACAACATCACTGCATGAGTAGCAAAACTCAGAAACAATCAGCCCCACCCATGAGAGGATGGAACACGTGATGATTTGACGAGTCTCGGTTGATTGGTTCAAACGGGTCAGTATCTCCACAAGCCTCTGCTGCAAGTGTTCACATTGCAAGGTCAGGGGATGTGTCATGACGCAATAGGACAAAATCCAAGGAAAAATTGATTAAACCAATGTCTGAGGCACTAAGTGGGCTTTGGATTAGGTCCAGAAGAAGACTGTGGTGTGGGGGTATTCCTTTGGAACAAGAGCAGGTGGCTTCCTTCTCCCGCCTACATCATGCAAATTCATGGTGCATTGTGAATTTACTTTTATTTGCATCACTTTGGGGAAAGTGGAGAGCTGAGTTTCAGGAAAATGAAGGTTTTGCTAACCACAAGCTTCCAGAGACCATTTTCACAGCATGTCAAAAGGGAGATCAGTTGGTCTTTCGGGCAGGCCTATCTGCGAAGAGATACCCAGAGCCATTTCAGAAATTAGTGCCTGCTTGGAGAACCTGTTCTTCAATAGAGTAGAGAGGCATAAAAAGTCCCCATGGATTTCTCTTGCCAGGTGCCTCTGAAATCCACCACACTTTGAATGAATATCACCAGCTAGCACTGATTGCATGTTGTTCCCCCCAGATGTCACCACTACCCTTTATTGCCACAAAGCCATGGGCAAAACACCAAAGAAAATGTCCTGCAAAGCTTTGTTAATGAATGGTTTTTGGAGATTCACAGTATTTTGCTTTGTGGTTGCTGGGTCTCTGTGCTTAGAGGTTGTCATCATCTGCCCTAGATAGAACATGATTAATAAAGAACTGTTTTAATGTAATTTTTGCCGCTGACCTTAATTGCACAGGTCAGAAATGAAAGCAGCTCACCATATGCCAGACATTAAGGTCTTGAGCAATTCCCCAGCAAACGTTACACTCCCTGGATTGGATTGGAGCCCAGCCAGTCTGCCCTCATTGAAACTTATAAATTGCCTTTATCTTGCTGGCAATGTAAAATTAAATTGGTATAAGGGATATTGCATTGTTGATGAAGATGTACAAGGCAGAGTTAACTCCAATACAGTGAACTTATCACGAGATATGAAAAATATCTTAACTGGCTCAGCACCTTCCTTGCATGGCCTTGAAGAAACCCAGTGTTCCTGAAAACTGCAGTAACATTAAAGAAAATAGTCTTTGTTCATTCTCTTTGTGTGTTTGAATTGCACAGCTTTTCCTACACTGCTCGTGAACAGTGGAGCACAAAACAGGATGTACAGTAGTTTAGATGACGCTGTAGTGAGCTGTGGCTGTATTTAAAAAGTGTGATATATTTATGGCCTGCAATCCCTCCCTTGCTACAATTCTTTCCCCAGCTCTATTTCTGTCCGTTGTCCATAGACAACTCCTTTTATCAAGTTTTCTCATCTCTAGCTATAATGACAATTTCATGATGTAAATGTAGGAGCAGCAGGGAATCATTGGCTAGAGATGAAGTCTGGTGAACATTAACCCTTCTGGGCTCTCTTAACATTTAACCCCAAAATTTAGAAGTAAATGACAATGGAAATCCTTCCAGTAATTTTCTCTTTTCATGAACTCAATCAAAGAAATTAAAATCAGCCAAGACCTTTTGGGTCAGTGTGTCCTGCTTCCCTTGAGCCAGAGTCCTTGTGGTCTGTTACTTGTCTTTGAGAGAAGATTGGGAAGTTATTGTATTACTCACTTGTTACAATCCCTCTAGAATTATAACCACATTAATGTAATTGTACCAAACTGAGGCAGACATTTTCCAGAGAGGGGGAGTGAGCAAGGCAGGGTTTGTACTCTCAGGGGTTTATATTCCCAAACAGCACAGCTGAATAGAGACTGCTGAGCCCCAAAGCAGTGCAGCCTGACTGTTGAGCTGTGAGGGACCACGTAGCACACTAGAAAAGCCATCCAAAATCCCAAGGGCCCTTCCCACTCCTGTGATGGATGTGCGTGTAGTCGTGGAATTGTGTTACACACACACAGGAGACAACATTGCCAGCAATTCCTTGCGTGCCTGATCCCCAAACCAGAGTGCTGTGTATCCTGCTGTGAGCTGTGGGGCCGTGAGCCCTGGGGTCTCTGTGGAAAAGGGCACAGGCTTCTGCCAGCTACACTTGCACAGGGAAAAATAAGTTGGATGAGTGAGTGGGAGACGGGACAGTGAGCTCTGAAAGTCCATCAGTCAGCTGTCCTTGACCCTGGGCCATGTGTGTAACTGGCCAGACCTTCTGGGTGCTTGATGGCAGAATCATTAAGGGATTTATGCCCTCAGCTGCCACACTCAGACACTCACCCACTGTCCTTGACACGAGATCCAAGCTCTTGTAAGGTTGGCTGAATATTTCTCCCGTGAGCCTAGAGAAGGTTTCAGCACTCAAAGACTGATGCTGCCTCCAGCACTGAACCAGGAATGAGGTCAGTGCACCTTGCACACTCCTTCACCCACATTTGTATCAGTCAGTATGAACCATATTCAGTTTTGGAGGACTCCCACAGGAGCCTTTTTGTGAGTTTGGGGCTATCTAAAAATTGGCAGTCCTCAAAGTGCCCACAGTGGGATGTGGTGCAGGGTCAGAGGGAGGAGGGGGTATCCCACTAACCATCCATCTGGACGCAGGAGGAATCAATACCTTGCAGCCCCTAGGTGTTAGGGTGACAAGCTCTAATAAATGCAGCAGATGGGGATCTGGTGGAGAGTCTTTAGTAGGCTGGCTGAGTGCCTGACAAACCACAGGGAGAAAATCACAGTATTAAAAGAAGCCCCATGCAGAAATGCACTGAAACACTGCCAGCAAAGCATCCGACCAGCTCCCCAAAGGGCTTCCTGCACAGCACAAGTCAGACCTGCTGCCTCCTGCATCCCCTTCCTCCTTTTCTCCCAGCCCTGATGCCATGAAAGGGCCTTGGTGAGCATCTCACCGAGCACCCATCTCCCACCCTGTCTCTCCTCATGTTCGCCTGGACCCTGAGGGATGAACAAGCAGCATCCAGGTTGTACATAGGCCATGTCTGGAAGTTTTTAAAAAGACAAAGAGAGAGAGAAATATTTCAGCAGAACATATCTGTTAACTGGCTTCTTCACCTAATTAGCTGTGGAAAAGTCACCAGATGGACACAGATTTTAATGATGGCTTCATTCAGAGTCTTGGAGGAGTGGGTTGGATATAAGAGATAATTATCTTGACTTTTAGATGTAAAAGGATTCTATTTTATTCTGGGTTTTTTTTTTTCCCTCTAGTTCATTTTTAATGAAAGAGAGGAACAGTGAAATTCAAAACATCAAATAAAAAAAGGAAGGTTGAAAATCCATCGTTTAATCTCTGCTTAGTGCCAGCCTGGAGTGACATTTCTAAGGATTGGTTTGATGGGAAGCTTGTTTGTTCATAAATTGCCAAAAAATGGCATTCTGAGTTTAGCCAGGGACTTTCCCCCTCACCCTGTGTGCTGGGAGGAAAGTTAAAGCCATATTATTAAATGCTCCAGGGGATGGAAGTGTGTTTTCATGACAGAGAAAGGAATATAGATCGGAAATGTCACTTTCACAACTATTCTCCTTCATGCCCCTCGGATCCTACAATATGGACAGTAAGAGACATCAAGAAGAGATCGTGAGAGCATGTCCCCTGGTGTGAAACTGCATCAAAAGGTGATAAAGACCTCAGAGGGGCTACTGGGACCCTCCTTTAGCACAGAGAACAGAACCTGTGCCTGCAGGGCAGGAGAGCTGCTACTGCTGGCGAGTGGGTGAGGGAGGGTGGAGAGAAAGGTGACAAACAGAAGAGCTGGGTGAAACTAGGAGGTGACAGAGGACAACTCCTCCTCGTGGTGCAGGGGACAAAAATTCATTTCTCTCTGTGCCACCTGGCCTCCTCCAGCCTGCTTCCATCTGGCTGTGGATAGGGAAAAGCCCATGAGCAACCCAGAGCACTGAGCAGCTGCAGACATGAGGAGCAAGCTTTCAGGAGTTAGGATTAAAGAAAATTGAGGTTTACCAAATCAGCAGCATCCCAGTGAGAATGTGCTTTAAATGAATGCTATGCTTAGGTCTGGGGTATGCTCTGAGTAACGTCCAGAGTGCCTTTGATCATATTGATCTGGGTCCAGTTGGAGTCTTACAGCTGGTGGCTGGAAGTGGATTTCAATTCAAACCTTATTAGCAGCATGAACACTTAGACCTGAAAAGGGTGGATGCTCCTACATGTCTCAGGGGCCAGCCTTTTCTGCATCCTGATCTAAATATTGAGGGGAATCTATTTTTTTTGCCAGCAAGTCCCTCCCATCTTCACCAGCGCTCTCCAAGCATCTGATGGAAAAGGAGGGACACAAACTAGACTAAAAATATGACAAATTTCCATATTTCTTTTGAAACTACTCTGATGGCTGAGAACTTGCAATATGTGGCTATCAAATTTGGCCATTGTCATTCAAATTGAGTGCAGTCTGTAGGGACAAGCTTTGCTCTCCTGTATCATAGTGAAGGGCCTGACAGTAGAGCACACTGAGGGAAATGCTGTATATATAAAAGAATAGAGAAACAAAAGACAAAAAAGCCTCCAGTTTCTGAGAGCTTATACAGGCATCTGGATGAGTGGATCCTGTTATCTGTGATTGAAATAACTGGGACCTCTGAAGTCCAGAAAATGAGGAAACCACTTGAGAACAACATTGCTGGAGAGGCTTTAGCACTCACTCTGCCAGGGTAGCCCATGAGACCAGTCTTTCACACAGTGTTCCAGCCCTTTCTGTGCAACTGATGTGCAGAAGAAAATTTGCAGAAATAGAAGTTGATGGGAGAATTCAAAGTGGGTCACTCAGAGCTCTTGCAATGCCTCCCAATCACATTTCCAGCAAAGAAGGGAAGGATAAACGGGAAAACATTTATCGTTATTGTTACTATTATTGTTGTTGCCATTATTTTACTATCATTTTCCCAAACTGTCATCAGTCTTCTGCAGATTATGGCTCAGGTGTAAACTCTTTCCCCAAGACTTTGCATTAACTTCAGCTGATAGTCTTCCCAGCCTGAGAGGAAGGGGTTTGGGACAAAGGCCTGTGTCCATAGGAAAAAGTGGCACAACCCGTCAGCACAACATTGTGAATCACAAGAGAGGTCCTGGACCAGCTGTGGCTGTAAAAAGAACTTTATTGATAGGTAGATGTAGATGTGGGCATAACCATATACACCTGTGTATAAAGCTGTTGGATGGGTGCTAGAAGGCATTATCATTGCTTTAGAGTGTGCAAGAAAGGTGGGATAAGAAAAAAAGCCTACCCTGTAACCCAAAGTATGTTGAGGTGTAATTAGGGGTAGGGTAGAATCAGCAAGTCTGGAGCTAAGCAAGGAACCTTGGGCTTGTAGATTTTATCCAATAAGAAGTGCCATGTTGAGCCCCATGAGCCGGTAGCCTCGGTGAGCCTTCCACAGAACGCTGGCCCTTTCACCGGAGGACTCTTTCCTGGTGATTTACTGAGGACCTTGTTTAACATAAGATCAGACATCCTTTCCAAACCCATTAAATTGTTTTTGGCTTAGCAATGTGGCTAGATTTTTCATTTCAGTTTTCCTAGGGGCTTTATTAAAGTGTGAAGCTGCTTTCTGTATTTCAGATAGAAGTAAGTGTGGTATTCATCATTTTGAGCTGCTGGTATTGAACAGCTGCCTTCGCTTTTGGTGCGCCCTGGAATTTCAGCTTGTTTCTGTATTTAACTAACTGATTAAAAACAGGCAGAAAAGTCTCTGTATTGCAAAGTTATTCAATATTTGGAGACAATCTTAAAGAGAAAAAAAGTCCACTACAGAAGGTATATGGCTTCGAGCTTTAGAAAAGGGAAATGCTCAGAGATTAGTGTGGGGTCTGTTAAGCACTGAGCATTGTCTGGATGAATTCCTTGAACTGTCAATACAGACAGAGGAACTGGGTGTGCTGAGACCTTCCCTAGCAGCACCCAGGCTCTCACAGGATCTGATCACACATTAGAAATGCCACGGCCAGGCTGGGGTGACCAAATCATCATGAGGTTAAAGCTGTATCATTACTGATGTCGCTTAGAGCGGGTGATGACCTGAGTACTTTCTTGTTTTAGCTGTGCTGTAATAATGCTCTTTTTTTTCTCCCATTCTCTATTTATTTACATGGAATGAGGCCATCAGAGTGACAAGTTGAGTTAACGAAATGGTTCATCATTTCCTCTTTTTGTAATTTTAATTCAGCAGGTTGTTGCCTTGCATCTGCATGTGTGTTGGTGCATCTCACACTCCTCTGACACATCACCTTTCCAGGGCTATAATTTTTCATCTAAGATTATGGACAGGCATTTGGAAAGTGGCCTCAACCAGCGAGGCGAGGAGAGTTTGGATCATTTTTATGAACCAAGGGGTAGAGTGATGCATAAAATATATGTCAAATTAGAACCAGCGCTTCACTGTAAGAAAGACACCAATTAATGTGTTCTGTGGGTTTGGGTTTAATAGAGCAGAAGATTTACCAGCCTTTAAAAGCTTAATACCAACACCATTTTTTAGGTGAAATCATTTGTCAGTGGCTTAGAGCTTCCTGACTTCCCTGGTCCTTTGCAAACAGTGACAGACATAGCCACAGAAACTGGCAGTGCTGTGGTGCTCCTTGCTAAAAGTGTTGCTTAAT
Organism: Aleadryas rufinucha; assembly: GCA_013397815.1. Classification (NCBI taxonomy): domain Eukaryota; kingdom Metazoa; phylum Chordata; class Aves; order Passeriformes; genus Aleadryas; species Aleadryas rufinucha. The sequence continues at coordinate 1,211,430 of VZTH01009906.1, forward strand.
CTTTTTCATGGATGGAGCTTGAGTGGACAACAGGATGCATTTTATATAGGGAATATGAAAAAATAAAATCAGCACAGATAAGAATCTCTCTCTGCAGCTTGACTGGCTCTCGCCAGCATCAGTGGTGCGATGAGTACCAGGTAATTTGTCTGGCTATGTCAAGTGCCTCCTCCTCTTCCTTTTCTTCAGAAATCTTTTCTTTCAGGTTACCTGCTCTTGATCTTCATAATCTGAGACACAGCCATCAACCTTAGTGCTGAACTACCACAGGATCACAGAATGGTTTGGGTGGGAAGGGACCTTAAAGCCCATCTAGTTCCTTCCCCCTGCCATGGGCAGGGACACTTTCCACTAGACCAGTTTGCTCAAAGCTTCCTCCAACCTGGCCTTGAACACTTTCATCTCATATGAGATAGGGAAACTTAACTGATGGTCCAGAACTACTGGGTTTTCTTGTGGGAACCCTATAAAATCTGATAGGATGTGTGTTGGAAACCATCATTTCTTATCTACAGGTAGATTCTTCAACTCATCATGACTTTGACTTGTCCATAGGGAAAGAGGTTATGCCCAGGTGGCACAGGTTCTATTCAAATTTATACAAAGAATCTTTTTTCCTTGGGTGTATTCAATGCTAAGAATGATTTACAGTGAGTCCATGAATATGTCTTTAATATCACCAAGACAATAAGCTTAAAAAATTATCATCTGTTCTTTAATCCTCATAAACAAAGGGATTTGCCATGCAAGATTATTTTAAGTGCATTCTTAAATTACTCCTTATTCCTTAACCACATTGTGTTTGTGAAAAGGCATGATTATGTGGTTTCTCAGATAATATTATTCCAACATAGAATGCAAAGAACTTTTTTTTTTTTTTAAGAAAAGCAAACAAGCAAATGGAATGTAAATAAAGGAGAAAAGCAAAATATTTGGACTTCTGCAGTTCCTCCAGGGTTGTTTTATGTATTTTAGAATGGTTTGCATTTCCCTTGCATACAAAGAAAAGAGAATTTTCAAGGATCTGAAGCTACATAAGAGTTTGAGCAAAGAAAATCGTGGTCATGAAAGCAGTGTTTGTGTTTTGCAGTGACATATGACTTGAGAAGAGCCTTTCTTGGAGCTTTCCTTCAAGTGAAAGCTCTCGTTACCATCACACGTCCACACCAGCTATCACAGAAAAGATCAAATACTAATTCAGATCACAGGAAAAGGTTATTCAAGAAAATTTCTGAGGTCACTAAAAGAACAAATTTACAACACTTGAACAAGAGACAATGCAGGATGTTTCCATAGCCAATGAACTTTGTTTACAGCAGATTCTAAAAAACTTACCCAGGCTGTCTTTGATAGCCAGACATTTCAGTGCAAAGAGAGAAGAGCTTAAGGTATCTCTGAATCTGCTCTTTTACCCAGGAGAGGCCTTTGGGGAAGATGAATCTTGTTGAATTTCATACTTATATTTGTGCAGGGCCCACTGATGGATATGAGAATGATGTCTGCTCTTGAGAGGACTGGAGAGCAGCATATCATGTTCAACATTGTGTTCCTCAAAGAACTGTAGAAAATCAGTGTTGTAATCTAATGAATTTGAGAAGATGTCTCCTGAAGGGGTAAATTACCATGCAGAATGTGTTCTTTTATTATAAAGCTGTAATCTTATTTTGCTGTTCTACTAATGCTGTACAGTGAGCAGTGACTGGGGGAGCCCCAAGAAACATAATGATTGTTGTTTGTTATAGCAATATTTAATATATTTCATTAATACAGAGGTATTTTCACTGAGGACAGTGGAAATTCTATTGTAGGGCAGGAGAAGAAGACATATCTATGCTGTGCTAAAATATACACAAATTATTTCTTCTTGCTTTTTCAAAATCAGCCTTGATCCCAGCCGTTGGTTGATCTCCTCAGTAGTCAAAGAGGACTCTGAAATGTTCTCTCAAAGGTTTGCTCTTGAGTGGACCAAAATACAGCTTGCTAAAGCAGAAAAGGAAGTTTGACTTTTTGAGGAGCTGGTGGCAAGAAGCCTTTCAGTGAGGCTAGTGGGCCAGTGGGAAGGGTTTGATGATGAAGGATAAGGATAAGGATAAGGATACCTTTGAGAGCTGCCCGGTGGCACTGTGCCATGTGTTCCTTCTGTTTGACTTCATCTCCTGGAGAGTGGATTGCTCTCAGGGAAGCTCACTCTGTGCCATGCTCTGCAGGAACAAGGGTGCTCATGAATGGTTGCTGCACTGTTCTTTGTGCTTTCTCCCAAAGCCCTGCTTGGACTGAAACTCCCAAGACCAAACTTTTTGCTGGTCACTTGAGGAGAGAAGTGAAATAGGGAATGGAAAAGCAGCAAGGGGTGGGGCCAGCTCAGCCAGGCCATCAGCCCCACAGGTCAGCTCTTCCTTCCAGCATTTCCAGCTCTGCTCCAGAAGTTCTGCCATAGAGGAGGTCTTGCTGTAACAGATCTCCTGTGGCTGTGGCATTGTCACTGTCCAGACTTTCCAGCCCTCTCCATCTGTCCACCTGTTCTTTCCCTTCCCCATGGACGGCAGAGTTTGGATTAAGAATTGCTGGGCTGGGAGGGTATTCTCCTTGTGGGAAGAGGATTCTGGATGGGTTGAGAGCAGCCTATTCATTCCCTTAGAAGGAATGGTAGGACTGTTGGAAAAGTGGTGGCATTGGCAGTTGTGCCCACGATGGATACAGTGGAAGGAAGAAATGGCACTGGCACCTTGCAGGAAGTGGTGGATCAAGAAGGAGTGAACAGCAAGTGCTCTTAATAATGACAGCTACCTGTTTCGTCAGCCATAGCTTCAAACTGAAAGGATGTGGGCTGCAAATCACCATGCAAAGCAGGCTGGCAAGGACCAGAGAGGGGCAGGGAGTTGCCAAAGGCTCTGATAGCAGCTGAAGCAACAGATGTGTTGCACCAAAGAGTGCCAGGAAAGGAACAAATGGCCATGGCTGCACTTTCCCTTGGGCGAGGCAGAACAGTGACACTGCCATTTGGCAATATTTCGGCCAGGTATTTATATGGGTAGTTGACCTTGATTTGCAAGGCTGATACTTCTAGTGTCCTCCAGTTGGCACTTGCTGTATTAGCCACCTAAAGACATGTCAGCATGAAACCCAGACATAAAAATTTATCCCAGCCTAATTCATGGAAGGGACAGGAACTTATGGTGCACTAGCATGTTACTTGCATAAATTGCATCTCATTGCTTTTTATAGCTTACATATACACTATAAATTCTGTAAGAAGAGAGAGAAGGGGAGCTAAATAAGATTGAATACATGCAGAAAGAGAAGTTCCTTTTCCTTCTAGTTGTACCAGAAAGGCAGTTGCTTCCCTTTGTCTGGAGGTGTGAGCTGTAAGGATGAGCAGTGGATGAATTTCAAAAAATTCAAAGCCTTGGCTTGACTCTGATATGGCACCCTCAGCCGAATTGGCCAAGAACACAGGCAGAAGCCAGGCTGGCTCAATATCATACGCCCCTGGAGCTCAGCTCTTAGTGAATGTGAACCGAGTGTTGAAGGAATTTAGGATGAGACTTGACTGAACCTCTGCCAAGATCCGTCAAAGGCAGAGATTTGAAGAAGGATAGCCCTTTGAGATTAAGAAGAGCGAGGCTGTGTTTCTGGCTCTGTCTCATACTCCTGGGGTGACCCTGGGCAAGGCGTTTAATCATGCAAAAAGGAATACCAGCTGTATCCTCACTTTACAGGGCTGCAGGGGTGTTGAAAGGACAGATTAATTAAAGTTTAGGAGAGACTCTAACAGAACAATGACAAGTCCTACATAAATAGCTTGTTGCTGGAGCTAATGGGAAATGCAAGCTGCAACCCCATGTAAATTTCTGACATTACAACATTTGGTTATGAGCAGGCTGATGCAAAATAGACAACTTAGGCAAAATAAGAAGGTCACTAATTTCTATTAGGAAGTACCAGCATGTTTCATTTTGGCTTATTTCAGATACTTTCTGGCTTTTGAACTCTTTTTCCCAACACAATCTATTATACCAGGGCTCTCAGGATGCCTTGTGGCACTGTAGTCAGAGGAGAAATTCTTTCTCATCCTGACAGAGGTAATTTGGCTCTGTACCTCTGTAATAATATGCAAATCTCCCTAACACCATCTTTTTCAAATCACTACAGAAGTTCAGGCAAGAATCTGCTGCTTGTGAGATCAATCTAAAATTCAGATTTGATTCAGCAGATCATAATATTTAAGTTGATGTCCACCACCCTATCTCCTACAGGTTTTTCACTCTGAGTTTCCCATCTCAGAAAAATCAATGTATATTTAAGGATGGATTTTTTTGGAAACCATATGTTGCTGCTACAAGAACACATTGATATCTTTTTGCTTGTTGGCTATACGTGGTATATAGTGACTACTTCCATTTTCCAATTCAGGCTAAAGCCCTTTATGCTGCTCTCTGAGTATATTAGAGCAGAAAATCATAGAATTCCTTATGAACTTAAGCTGATTTATAATACACATAAAAGGTGAAATAGGAGGGGGTTTCTGCTTTTCACCATAAAGCAGGCAAAAACTGTTAATTCAGCCAAATATTCCACTGTCTCTGTAAATAAATCCAAATCCCTCAATATAAAATGAAATGGATAGGTTGTTAATCCATTAGAAATAAAATAATTGTCTTTTTTTTTTTTTTTTTTTTTTTTTTTTTTTTTTTTTGTATCCCTGACAGAAGTCTGAGGTTAGATAGATGCATGTGAATAGTACTGTAGGAACTATTTTGCTCATCTGTATGCAAGTAGGTTGGGTAAAGTGTGGTTGAAAAAAATGTGAAAAGAAAAATAAAAGAGATTTGTGGGAAGATCAGGAAAGCAATGTTTCATATGGGGAAAAAAAAAGGGTTTTGTTCTACACTTGACAGTGACTTACAAATTACTCTTAACTTTGCCATGAAAAAATTACTCAATTTCCCCCCTGCCCCAAATAAAAATTCAAATAATTTTTTGAAGGTAATTTACTATCCTATTAAAAAAAAAAATACCCTAACAAAATCATATTGTTAGGACTTTCTTGGGGAAAAAAATGATTTTTGTTTGGACTGTTATCAAAATGCATAATTCCAGGGAAAATGTAACATGAGAAATGAAAGAACTGGAAGTTTTGAGTAAAAGGAACTTCACGACATTTTTCATACAGTGTCACTGATTCCCTGTGATCTGCCCATTTCCTCATCCGTCCATTCTGAGTTTCCTGTAACAAAGCAGCACGTTTTGGAGCTGCTGTGTTTATTCAGTTAACCTCTGCTGTCTATTCTGGCAGAAAAGGTAGCTCAATTTTGTATGTGCTACTTGCATCACCCTTGAGAAGGGTTGGGCAGAGCTGGTAAAATTCCCAGAGCAAAAGCAAATCTGTTCTTACAATATTTCATGGTGTTTGATGATTGAATCTTGCCCACATACGGATCAGTACCTGCGTCTGCATTAAAGGTAGGCTCCCAAGAATCCTCCTTCCCTTGACTCCTCTCTAGGAGCCACCACGAGCACACCAGGCCTGTGAAGGTGTATTTCAGCACTCCTGAGCGGGTGCAGACTCCTGTGTTTCTTGGGGCAGGATTCCCTGCGTGGCTGCTGGGATGGGAGCACGGAACCACACCCAGCTGATCCCTGCCAGACGTGCTCCTACTTCAGTGAGGCTTTTAGACCAAAAGGGGCAAACAAGCCTCTTTTCACTGGAGGTGATGGTGAAATTCATTAATAGGACTGAATTTTCACCCTGCAAAAGTTTTAGGGATTACAATCTCTTCCTCTATGTGTCATCTTTTTCCCCACTAAAACTCTTAAGCCAGATTTCTCCTGTGAGGCCACTGGCTCCTACATTAGACTCCTTCTGAATCATAATCTCCAAATCCTATTCTGACTCCAGACAGCATCTCATTTTTTGGCTGAGGATTGAGGGAAGCCTCCTTCTCCCCATATGCAGGGAAATGGGGATCCTTTCATGGCTTCTGCTAGACTGCACCGCTCCCAAGGCAAGAGACAGCAGCATCGTTTACAGGCTCCAAGTGATAAGGTGAGTCAATAGAAATCACAGTGGATTTTTGTTCTGTGAACCAAAAAGTCAGAACCCAACAAATGGACCTTGGCAACAAACTCCCAGAGAGCTGGGAACGATATTTGGAGGCCCCACACTCCCACCTTCATCCGCACATATGGCAATCCTGCTGCAGAGACAGCACCCTCCACCAGCCTGGAAGACAGACGTGAGGTGAGAGCCTGTCCTTCCTCTGTGCCTGTGCCAAAAGTGATTTTGGTGCTGCTGATGGTTATCACATCTGTGCCTCCACAGCTGATGCTCGACTCCTCCACTGCTACCCAGCTTCCCCCCTTCCCAGCTCGAGCTCCTCAGGAGAGGGGAGGGAAGGTGCTTGAAAATTCCCTTTGAAATCTTGCCTGTGAGGCATGGATTTATCAAAGCAAAGAAGTTGTGTGTGTGAGCACCAGCCCTGCCATCACATCAAAGGCAAGAACAAGAAGGAGTTTCAAAGGGGTGCCCTTGTTCTCCCTTCCCTATTTCTATGCACACACACGTGTGCACACATGGGCACACACGTATTTCCCTGCCCTTAGAAACCGTGCAGCTTCTTCTGGGGCAGCTCCTTAAACTCAGTGCTGATGGGGGGATTCAAAATCCCTCACCACAGACACAGCATTCAGGGATTAACCAGCTAAAGCACTGCATCTGTTCCTGCCCTCAACCCACGGACAGATGCAGCTGAAACAGTGGCTCAGAAATGGCTCCTTAAAAGGTCAGGATTTCCCACAAAAGCACAGCAGCTCCTTTGCCAAAGGACAAGAGGGTGTTGTCTTTAGTACAGGTGACAGCTGATAAAACAGCCTTTCCCATGTGTTCAATAAAAACAACAGGCTCAGAGCCCTTCTCAACACCTTTATCCTGGCTGTCAGTTTTGAAGCCTCCTGATACCAATAAGACACAAGTCAGGACAAAGATTGCCCTGTTTTCTGAGGGGTGAAACAGTGGCATATGCAGTGACTTGAAGCCACAGTGAGGGAACAAACACACGACAGAGTGAGGAGCAGAGCTCCAGTCTGAGTTTCAGACTCAGAGAGACAGACATGTCTGGCCTAATTTATGGGCTCCAGTTCTCTCCAGAGTTGGGATGAGGTGAACTCTGTGCTCAGCTCTTCTACAGGGTGATCTGGTCCTGTTGTTTCATGGGTGATGAGTGGTGTATCTGCAGATGTCTGGACAGAGCAAGGATGAAAAGCAGCAGCCAGCGTGGCTACAGCTGTCACTGCCAGAAGACAGTGGCCAGGATCTTCTTCGGCTTTGTGCTGTGGCCTCTTGCTGCTGCTTGCTCTGTTCTATGACCTCCTCAAAGTTTTACACTTGGCTCATTAACTGGACATGGTGAAGTGGGTCTGGAACTGGTTTAATGTAGAAAAGAACTTCACATGTCAATCTGCACACAGAGGTCAGGATGAGAGTCTTGGGCAGCAATTTCATATCAATGAGCCCTTGTTTTCTTGAGGATGCAATGGTTTCATTCTCTCCAGGGTTCATCGTCCCATCTTATTCAGTTTCTATCATGGCCAATATCTTCAAAAGACACGTATATCTGTGAATGCCCCTCATTTTTCTTCCCAGGCATGGTCATCATCCCTTGAACTTCAAGCACTTCTCCTTAGACCTCACTTTCCTAACTAAGATTATTTATTGATAGCCTCTTTCTTTTCTTTTTTCTTTTTTTTTCCCTTTTGGCTACATAGCTCATCAATTAACTGGAGAGGGTATTGATCAGTAATTGTGTCAGGTTTCCCAAAGGTTTCTGGGAAATGCAGCTGCTGCTGCTGCTTCAGATGATTGCATATGCTCTGTCTTTGATTCACAGAGCACAGCCAGGGAGTATTCTCACTCAATGTGACTTAAACGAGCAATGAGCTCACAGTTTACCCTTAGGAGGGTATTATTTGCAGCTCTTGCTGGATGGGTGTTTGACATTAAAAAGAAAGCAGAGGAAGCCAGAACCCAACAATTAATTCCCACTGAGCCAAATGGAAACTTTAAACTGGGGGTCCATGGCAGTCTGACATACATTAACTTATAGCACTAAGCTACCTGGCTGGGAGGATATTTGTGCCTGCAAACTAAACTTACAGTAGCAACATGATTTGTACCACAGTCCAATTTTACCCTTCTCCTTCTAAAGGCTCAGTAAATTAAGTTGATGTTGGTGGCACTCTGTGCTGTAAAACTGCTGCTGTAATCCCTACTGGGTCTCCCACTTCTACCACAGATCCTAAATTTGGAAATTATTTGCTTAAAGAGATCAGCTATTGATTAATAAGGGATTTTTTTTTTTTTCTGAGACTTCATCTGCTTCTCTGCATGATGGATAATTCTGCCCTGGCAAGCCTGTAATTCCTAAGCCTGGGATTGTGTTGGCATTTTCAACGTGTCTATGTGCAGGTGCTCACCTCTTTCCATGCCAAAGCCCTATTGATTGCAGTTGAGGAGAAAACAACATGACATTGACTTTGATTCTGGGACAATTCATGTGGCCTTACACACCACAATACACCTCTGGCCTCAAAGACTCAGTATCCATCTCACTGACAAATGTCAGAGGGTGCTCAAAAGCAGTTAAAGGTGGGTGGGCAGCAGACTGACCTATCCACAAATAGCCTGGGAAAGAGCTGCTTTATACATCTGAATATGGCAGACAGTTCAGCAGTGGCTCCTTTGCACTGTGTGGTCATCAGCTCCCTCTTGCTCACTGCTATGCCAAGGAGTGCAGCTGGGTGTTGTGCTGAGCCCCTCAGCAGTGCTCCAGGGAGGGCTGGGCCACTCAGACCGTCACAGGAGGTCTGGGACATTGTAGACTCACTATGGCTCACTGCTACAATAGTCCATTCCCCCAGACAGCCTGGAGTTCCTGCTGTCCCTGGCTAGAAGGTGAGGTGACATTGCAAAAGGGGGATGAGGAGAAGAGGCAATTTTTTAAGTGCCAGTATCTTGGCAGGTAGAAGAGGAATTGCTCTGTGTGCTCCTATGCAGCCTTCTTTCTGCCAACAGGAGAGCTTTTGGAAATGTCTCCTCACTCATGTTCCTCACTAAACATCCCCTGCGATTCCCCAAAGCTGGCCACAACTTTGTGTGAGGGAAATCATTCCTACTGACAGGATGTGACTTTGTCACATAGTCCTGTGTCTAACACCAAGCTTCTTGCTCTTCAAGAAGCCACTCAACAAGAGAGACTGTTCAAACTACTCAGACTTGGGTCTTGAGCCCCTGGCATAAAACTTCAGGGAGCATCTGATCGAAATAAGCTGTTGACAGCCCCTTGTGGGATGCTACCACCCTGAAGGGTAAGAAAGAGGAAAGGCAAAGGACTTCAGGAGGGGCTGGAGAGTTTTGAGGGTCCCAGCCACAGTGAAAGCAGAGAGACTGGTATTTTGCTCATGCTATCCCAAACCAGCTCTCCATTCACCTGTGTTTCTGATATTGTTTCCTAGGGCTGTTCAATGGAAAGTGAGTGATTTCCTGGGTCCAGGCCTGTTTTTGTATTTCAATGGGAGTGATGAAAGGCTTGTCAGACGAAGCTTGTTTTCACAACAGCCCCCGTGAGTGCATGTCCAGCACATGCAGACGCACACAAACACAAAGGCTTTCTCATCATTCCCAGCTGTGTACTACCCAATTCCACCATTGTTTTTCCTCTGTTTGCACTCTGAACTGTGCTCAGTGCAGCATCCCTGCATGTGCTGTGCTTCCCACAGTAACCGATGTACACGTGTTCCCATACGGATTACGCACGCACCAGATCTTCACAATTCCCTTGTGGCACCTGGCACAAGTTCAAATGAGTTGAATCAGAAAGCAATGGCTTTTTCCCCTCTTATCACTACGTGTAGATCTTCATTGGGTTGGTGACTTTCCAGCATATCACACCCACTGTTTGTGTTTTGTTTTGTTAATCTATTAGCTCAGCAGATAATAAATCAGTCTTAGAAAGAATTAGCACTTTGATGATGCCTTTCTGCCTCACAGAGGATATTTTCTTTTCTTTTTTTTTGAGGTAAGTGGTAACTCTTTCCATGAGGAATCAGCATGTGAATTTTCTAGCCACCAGCAGAGCATGTTCTGTAATTCCACACACTGAGCATCTTCACCAGGCTGTCAGCTGCTGCTTCTGACTGCTTCTCTTGTGCTACGGACTTTCACACTGCTCTGGGAAAGCTTCACAGCCCAAAGATGCCACCTGCTTCCTTGTGAACTGCTCCAAAAATGCTTTGAGCCCATCCTCAGGAGGGCGAGTGGTTGTTGTGGGAGGTGAATCAACAAAGAGGGCTTGAGTTAAGGGTGCCAATGGAATGAGGAGTCTCCTGATGAGGAGGGTTTAATTTGAGCTGTTCCAACCATGACAGTTAACCCCTGGTTTTCAGCCCTGATGCCGTGTTCAGCCATTATTTCCCAAAGTTCAGAGCTGCTATCAGCAGGCTGAAAGTTGGTTTGAACAAAGAACTGAGTTCCAGCAAAAAAGGGTCAAACTTAGCCCACATGAAAATTTAGTCCCTAATTTTAAAACAAAACGAGAATCGTATTAAGAAGCTAAGTTGAAATAGCAGCTTTATTTCTTCCGAGCATTCTCGTATATATGCTGTAATTCATTTCTTCCCCATCAATCACAGTAAAGAGCATATTTTCTTAAAGTAATTGTGAATGAAAGAGACGTGATGAAGTCACTGCCAACGGTCAGGCTGGGAATTCCTCAACATGTCTACTGATCCTCTTAAAAAGGTATCATTGCCTGTTGAATTGTGGAGCCTAATGGAAGCAGAATTAGTCGACAAAGTTAGGTTTATTTTTCCAGAGTTATAGACTTGATCGCATTTCCAATTCCCTGCTAAACAAAGCTATGAGACTACTTTTTGTTCAATTTGAAGCATTTAATGGCTTCATAAAAAAGGAAAAACCCAGGCTGTTGAAATTTATATCCATAAGAAGTTGTCATCTTTGCCTTATTTTCAATTTTCCCGTGAAGTTATTAAAACATTATGTGATCGTAATATATTTATGGGGAGGGGGAAATGAGGTGTAACTCTGACTGAGGCACAATGATTTGCTAAGAATTGTAAAACATCAAGGGCTACAAACTTGTACAGAGGAAGATGTGTCTGTGTCTATACACCGAGCGGAGTTTTGAGTACATATATTCCATACTTGTTGCACGGAGTTTCTATTCTCCCAACCTACATAAATATTAATGACACTCAGAGGTATCAAACTCTGCTCAACAAGTTGAACTTAGGCTGTCTCCTGCCTTTGAATTTCTTTGGCTTTTTCTTTTGTATACTGCATGACAGAGGATAGGAGTTTTGGAGCAAACTTGATGGTAGTGTTTTGCAGCTAACAAGCACAGAGCCCATTATTATTCCCCATGCCTTTATTCACAGGGGAGAAAAAAGAAAGCTATTAATGAACATAAATAGATTTCTAGGTTTCTGTTCTTCTCTGTCTTCTGTTCCTGCACCTTCCCTCTGGTATCTGAACTTCTGGCCTGTTTTGACAGCTGGGTGCAGAGCCAAACTTACCTCTGTGAGTAGGATGCTGAGCACGTTGACTGTAACAGCTCTGGACAAGGATTTTCTTTCTGCTGAATATCTGCCAGTGTTTTGTGAAGGATTAGGACTCCTATGGCTGACTAGAGCTCCTAGTACAGCACCAAAGACAGACTTAAAATTTGGAGAGACCATTGCTCTCAGTCTCTAGGCTTCGTCTCCATGGGAAGAAGTTGCTGTAATGTCCAAGCTTACAGAGCAGGCAGGTCTAAAAGATGTCTGTATTGAAATGAAAAGATACTCCTGATTTTCTGATCAAAAATGCACTCTTGCTTTCCCTCCAGTGTGCCTCTGTTCTGAACATATTCATCATTTTGGGGAAAAGCTGTACTTGATGTAAATAAGAGGAACCCATTGTCTTAAGCAGTGCAACTCCAGCCTCCAGCGGTTGAGAAATGGTCCAAGCAAACTGATGGATGTCAATCTGAGTGATAGGAGGCGTATGTTTCTGTGTGCTAAAAGCAGCACAACACATTGCAAGGGATGGGAAACTGGAGCGGTTCCGACAGAGCCACATATGGCTTCACATACATAATGTGCAAATTCATCAGTCAAAAATACCGAAACACTTCATAAGGGTAAAGCTCTGCTCCTACAAGGGCTGCAGTCCCACAGACTTAAGGCGAGCAGAGTGAAAGCAGTGCCAAGTGCTTGCAAATCCTCCCACAGTAATGTTTTCCAGGGTGGTCACATATAAGCAACTTGCATCTTTGGAGACCAGGATTCTTACCTGGCTTTAACCATATCCAGCTGAGAGATTTTACTCACCTTCCTCTGCCACTTGCACCTCTTCAGTTGTCCTGGGCTGGGAGAAGCTGTCCATGCCCAGGCAGACCTGGGATGGCAAAGGAGGTTGCAAGACAAGTGCTTCACCCTCTATTTTTTGGAAGATGGAGATAGGGGGCTTCATCCTCATAGTGGTGTGGGTTGGTGGACTACAGCATCCTGCTGGTCAGGAGAGGGGTCTTTTGGCGGGGTGCTCCAGAGGTGATGTCAAAGGTTGTTGAAAGCAAGCACAGGGACTAGAGACAGAGTTAGGTCTCTGTGCTCAGGTCAGGAATGAAGAGCCTTGGCAGAGCTCTGTGGGGAATCCAGCGAGGTTTCTGCCCTCAGAAGTCCTGTCTCCAATCTGCACTAATATTTGGCCCTTTCAGGGTTGCTACACCCACTCCTTATAAAGAACAGGCAAAGAAAATATATGCAGGAATTTTTCCCTTCAAGGTGCATCCCAGCACCAGTAAGTTTCATGTTTTCACATCCAAACAGCTCTCCAGCAGCAAGAAATGAGTGTCTGGGCCCACTAAAAGCCTATATTTGTCTTTCTGGGACCAGCACATTCCCCCTGCTTGGTAAGGTTTATTTCCATGGCTAATTTTGGGCTGACAAGATGCATGGCACTCCAGAGTGCAGCTCACTGTGTAGACTGTGCTGAACTGACAGGACAGATATACAGGGCCATTTGCTGGCACATGGAAGAAAAAATGAAAAATATTAACTACATTAGAACTACATAAGATAACCCAGAGCGTCGTTCTTCCAGCCAGCTCTGCTCCTGCTGGCACTAACTGCATAATGCCAGAGCAGAAAGCCAGGCCCAGCATGGCTGCTGGGAGAGGGGTTTAATTATTTTCATTCTCCATTTTCATTTCAGCCTTCCTAGTAATTTGTGTTGCCTTTGTTACCAGAACAAGGGAGACAAAAGATATTTGCCTTGTAGATTCCTTTAAGAAGCAGCTCTTTGTGCTGGTGAGAGCAGCCTGCCTGTCAAGCTGCTGAGAGTGAAACCACAAATCCACACAGGTTCACACTGGAGCACACACCAGGGAGACTCCTCACAGCCACAAACCTCCAAGGGCAAGAAAGGGGTGCAGTCTTTTGGACCAGTCTGTTTGACAGGGTTTCCAGCGGGAAGGTCAGTGCAAGCCTGCCCTCAGGCATGTATTATTTGTTGTTATAGGCTATTCCCTGGCAGGACCTGAGCAGGAGCACCAAGCTTTAATTAACAGATCACCAAAGATGCTTTTGATAGAGCTAGCTCATGGTGACAGCCACAGTGGCTGATTTGGAGGCAGGAGTTGAGGAGGGAATAACTTTGCCCTGTTACTGAGCCTTGGTGCTGATAAAACTGTGTCTGTGTGTTGAAAAAGAAAGAAAATCATTAGCACTAATGGAAGAGTGGATTGTTAGAGACAGTTCCAGACATCCAGGAGACCACTGTATGTTCTTGCTGGAGTTAAACTGATGGGTGTTGTTCCAGACTTCACACAAGGCAATGCTTTTTATTTTCATTTCCAGCTCAGAAAGCTTGCGCCCACCATTTTCTCATTGGGAAATCACACTGTTTTCTGTACCTGCTTATCATAAAATAAGAGCCTGATTGCACAGCATAGCTTTCATTCCAAACTGCTCGTAAATTTAGGAGTGGCAACGGCAAAACTCTGTGGTATGTCAGTGTCAACACCCAGAAATCTGCGTGTCCTTTCTGCTTGTCCTCCGAGCTGGCCATAAGCACACGGGCTCTTTTTCAGACAACCATATTTACAAGGAATTCTTCCTTCAAAGATACTGGAGTACAACAGTCACCAGGCCTTTGTCAGAGATACAGCTAGGTCTGGAGGGGGAGGAAAATAGATAGGTCTTTGTCATTAGCTGTCCAGACTGGGGCAGAGGAAGCTGAGCATTGGAGTAAGAGGTCATAAAAGAATCCATGTGCATGTAGGTGAATTTACCCGTACTAGAAAAAAAAAAAAGGAGCTTCCTCAGAACTGTACAGAGAGGGGATCTCTTTTATTAGAAAATACGAGGGGTTTAATGCAGCGATTACTGCATTAGTCTGCTGCTGGAGACAAAATATGGCTGTATGCATTAAAAGTATTGAAAATGGCTGGCTGCTGCACAGATACACACAGCTGAGGTAGTCAATACATTCATTATTCTGGAAACACAGGCAGATCTTGTGCTTTGCTGCAGTTTGCTGATGCTCTGCTTTTCATTCCATTTGAACCTGTTTCCCTTCATGTGAAATACTTTTTGAGCAGAGTTGGCTCTGGAGTTTCTAATGCCCTTAGCAGAGTTTGGAGGTCGCTGTAGCAGAGCAACTGGTGAAGACAGCGGAATTCCAGCAGCAATTGAACTGCTTCCGTGAACCACTCTTCATTGTGTCCTCTGGACATCTGCTGTGCTTCCTTAATGGGGGCTGTTGGCTTTGCTCTTCAGGAACCAAGTGAAATATTCTCAAGTTCAGAAATACTCTGGAGTGCTGGTTAATTCAGGTCTGAATACAGATAGAAACACAAGCAACCAAATAGTTTGTAATGCTTTGCAGCGCTTGACAGGTGTGTGCCTGCACCATTGAAGGGGAAACTTCACTGATCATTGACTGAAACTCCTTTTGCACTTCTCAAACAGCGTGAGCTATGTCACATGAGATGAGCCAGGACCTTTGTGTCTCTTGATGTAATGGAAACAGGGCAGGAACACAGCATGGGGATTTTGCTCAGTGTCTTCTGTACATACCTGGAGCTAGGCAGGAGGCTGTTTCTGGGGAAAGGACAATACTAAAAGTGCTTTCCAGAAGCTTCCAGCAGCTCTTAGAGAGAGCAAGTTGGTCTTTCACAGGAATTTTGTGCTTGAAAACGTTAGAAGGTTTTTCCTACGCTGTGCTGCAGGCGCCTGCACGTTATGTTGTCATACTTGGCAGGAGGGCGAGGGGTAAAGAAGTGTTAAGTTATAATGTAAATTGAGTTTATTGCTGTCTGGCAGAATATTTTGGCAGCCTTTTGTGACAAAGCCTCTGCCACAAACACTTTTTAGCTCTTGGAACCAGGTCAAACCATTAATCTGGGTGTCTGCAGGGACATGTACAATGCTACAGCAGCTCCTACTGTCAGAAGATGGATGTATCCCTGGCTTCCCACTGCACACACTCACTTCTGACAATGTTAGTCAACAGGTTTTCCTAGCAAGAAAGATTATTGGGGCAGGAGGAAATGACTGATTCAAAAGTGTCTGCATTAAACAGCTGTTCAAACCATAATGTTTCCAGTTTCTCAGTGGCTCAGGACAGGCACCGCATCTTTCTTGAGGCCATCAAAACTCAGCACAGGTCAGCAGTTAACCGCCAATCTGCCAGCTTCAAAGCAAGGAAGGGAATCTATCCCAGTCTGGCCCTCAGCCTTTCACATTCCATATTCCTGTTGCCAGAAGTCAGGATTTTCATCACAGACCCTCACAGAACCCTTAATGAGCCCTAATGATGTGATACCCACAGGGCACGAGGGGAAGTTGTCCAGTGAGTCCAGCAACGGGAAGGACTCATCCCACATGTCCTCCTGGAAGGATCGTCCTGTTCACTGCATCTCTGTAGTAAGATGTGAAAATATCCATTGGGTTATATGGAGTGTTTCTGTCAGGATCCATTCTCCATCATTTCAGATGAGGAAGGGAGGGGGGGAATGATTGCAGTCAACTGCACTTCTTTGCTTTCTCTGGCCCCTTGATAGCACCAGTGAAAATTAATGGGGCCACTGTGCATGCACAAGCCTAACAGAGGATTTATTTGACAGAGCTGCAGATGGAAGGGTTAACTATAGGCCTAAAATGGCTTCACTACTCAAATATTTTCTTGGAAAGCTTTGAAATGGTATGCCTTTGTAGTTTGTTTCTTTTTTTTTTTTTTAATTAACATTAATCACTGGCTGCACCAATTAATGCAATTTTGTGGTCCAAAATAAAACATCCTACCAGATCTGTATCATATGCTAGTCTTCTCAGGAAAACAATTTGGCCACAGCAGTGTGAAGAAGTGGATTAGCCAAAGAAACCATTTCTGTTAAAAGAAATTATCATTTGGGGTCTTTTTTTAAGAAGAAATGATACATTGCCTGTGTGCAGAGTCATAACCCATTTCCTTTTCAATAGGAAGTAAGTAATTTTAATTACTGGGCTGTCATATTAACGATCCATTATTTTTATTTAAAAACACGAAATGAACATTAAAATTTAGGAAATTGTCTCAATATTGACATCTCCTTTTGGGATACAGGTACAATTTGAAGTTCCAGTAACTTTGGAAGGTGGGGTTCAGCCATGCATTCATATCTGATTTTTCCAGTTAATTTCGGTGACCAGAGAAGTTTACAGAGCTGTTATTTTCCCAGTTCTGCATCCAAGGGATACATTAGAAAATGGAGACATGACCTGAGCATAACCTCCCACTGATCTATAAGCTATATTATTATGACTGTGGGTGGTGGGGATTTGTATACTTGAATCCATTTTTTTTTCCCTCTAAAGTGTTAATCCTTTACTTGGAACCCACATATAAAAGACTTGGCTTTTCAGGACCAGATCATGTGTTTTCCAGGCTGGTGGGCACCTCACAGACCCACTGGTGGGAATTTATTACCGTCAAACCCAAAATGAGGGCTTAATTCTGGATTTGCCTGAGGGCCAAACCTTTTTCACGGTTACAATCCACATCTAAATACCAGCACTTTGATCTTCCCTGCTTCATGGACTCCACTCTTTTATCCTTAAAAGAGATTCAGCCAGATTTGTAGTGGAGATTACACCTCACCTCTTTGTAGCTCTGCTTGCACAAACATCAAACCCCACCTTTTCCAATCCGTTCCCCTTGCTGGGTGGTGGGGTGGGAGGGTGTTCCCAGGCCATCCTGGCAGGGTGTGCCATCCCAGCCATGTGAGACAGTGCCCTTCAGACAAACTCAGAGGCAGAAACACAAAAAAAGTGAGCAGAGAGAAGGCCTCCAGCTTCATTCTCCACAATTCCCAGGCTCTGGAGGAGTCTGATGCTGTTTCTCACTCATTGATGTACTTACACCTGCACCCAGCTGAGGAAGCCCAGCAATAATTTTCAGACCAACACAGTGGTTTTCAGCCCAGAGGGGCACATCAGGTCAGGTGAAACACTTTGCAGACAGGTGGGGAGTAATCAATTAATAAATAAAAGTAATTCCTTCTTTCTCAAAACACTAACTGAGAAAAGAAAACTTCTGGGGTTTATATATTTTATATACTCTTTTAAATGGTTTCAAAGTATTAACTAAAGCTAAAAAACCAAAGTGAAATATCATTTTGCCTATCAACTTTTCTATTCACCAAAACTGCCATGAGAAGGAGGAGGATTGGGCTGTATCTCCTACAAGTATCAAGTTTTTTAGTATTGCCAGGGAGCTGAAATATTATTTTTCAGTAATCCTTAAAAAGCACCTGAGTGATCCATGCCCTGAGCTTTGGCATGGGATGTAAAAAGATGGGTTTGAGGGGTTACCTGCAGTCTCTTTTCTAGGTCACTCATCTGGGGCATGAGGCACAGAGGAGTTTGACTTCTGTCAAACACACCTTTGAATTGAAACAGAGATCACAGAAGGAGTACAGAGAAGAGTGGACTTTGTGCTGTGGGGCATTTGCAAGATGAATGGTGCCAAACCTAGAGGACACAAAATCAGGACATGCGCTTGGCAGAAGGACTGCAGCACAGAAAGCAAATGGCACCGGTTCAGCTGGAAATCTCTGGGGCCGTGAGGCGTCTCAGGCTGCTGCGTGAATCCTCCAGCATCCTCCGCCTCCAGGGGCTGGGAGCCGGGACCTTCAAGAGAATCAAAGTGAATTAGGGGTCAAAAATCAGTGGAAATGCATTGTGAAACAGGCTTCTTTAGGGCTGCTTGCAGGCTACGTGAGAGCGCGGTTTAATAGCTGGGAAGTCCCCGGAGCGGTGCCCGGGCAGTGCCGTGTTTGAGGAGGGCTCTCCCCTGGGCAGCAGCCGGCAGCAGCGGCTCTGAGCACCGCGCTCGGCGTCTGCAGAAGTAGGTCACAGCTCACTGTGATGCAGACTCTTTCTTCTCAGGTGCATCAAGGCGCTCTTTCATGTGCTGCTGAGGCAGGAGCAGCAATTCCTGAGCGCGCCGAGCCTCCGCGATGCATCTCCCGCAGCGTCTGCTCGGGGGACGCTGGAGAGCTGCAGGCGGCTCCCTTCGCTGCGCCCCGCAGCGTCTGGCAGGAGGAGGAGCACAGCAGCAGGTGCCACATGTCACGGCACACAGAGCTTGGGTGCTGGCCCGTGGCAGCAGATATCTCAGCTTTCAGGTCTTAGAATGTCTTCCCATGCTTCTTATCAGTGCCCGGTGCCGCTGTGGTGTCCCGTGGTTCACAGAGCAGCCCTGTGCTGCTTTACTTTCCATGTCCTGGCTCTACTTTTATCTCTCTGCCCTCATCAGGTGCTTCCTGGCTCAAGCACACGTGTTTTTCCGTGGGAAAATGCACTTTTTCTTAGTGACAAAGGCGAAGCTTGAGATAAACCATCTCAGTACAGCGATATTAACAGAGGTTGAGAGAAAATAAATGTGTGGTCATCACCTAGTGTCAGAAGCTTCGAACAGATAGGAAGCTGAATGCCCCATTCACCATTTTTCTAGACAAGAGGCAAAAAAGCCAGAAGAAATTGCAGTTGTGTGTCACTGGAAGAACAGAGTGCTTCACTTCATCCCTTCACACTTGAAGGGAATAGATGGTAAGACTGGGAGATTCCCCTTCATCTCTAGGTTAAAATCCCACCCACTTGTGGGTGGGGTATTGTTTTGAACATCACCAGGGCTACTGCTCTTCGTGATTCCCAATTTTCTGCTCCAAGGATATGGAGATTTGACTGTCACCTATGTTCCTTTCCTCTACAGTTACAGCCAAGGGCTGAAACAAGCGACCATGAATGAGAGATGGCATCACAAAAGCTCACCAGGAGAGAAGGCAGATTTACCTGTTCTCCACACGACGAAAGAACGGAGCCAGTGTGAACATTTTCTATTGAAACTGGGTTTCGGAAATGTCCTAGGTTACAGTGTAAGACGTGCTCAAAAGCATTTATTCTTTTACCATCTTGAATCCAGGTGGGGCAGTGTTTTCCTTGCCTCCTCCCTCTGGGAGCTATCTTTGTTTAATGGGCAATCAAGGACCCTGCCCATGGCTCATAGATAACTGCCTCTGGACAATCTTTTGTTAATGGGCCCATCAATGCCTTATCATCCCATTGTGAGAAGCTCCACCCAGAGGGAGAAACCAAGCATTCCATCCTAAATATAAACTAGGATTCCAAACACCACAGACAGCCTTTCCCACTGGACTTCCAGAGGACAAGAGCTACCACTGGACTTTCAGACGGAGACCAGACTTCTTTTTCTGCAGGATCACTGCTTTAACAGGACCACTTCATCTGAACTGCTACCAGCACCCTGACTGACAGGGTGCCAGGTTGTATTCTGACTTTGTCAGTGGTTCACTTTTGTACTATTGCATTTATTTTACCTTTTCCCTATTAAAACGTATTTCTGACTTGGAGTCTCACTGGTTTGCTTTCAAACCTGTACAGGAAACAAACAGTTAGCACCTAAATACGTCTATTCACAGGAAATACCCGTGTCTCATGGAAAATGTCAGTTTTTCAGATAGAGAAATGCATTAAAATGTCATATGTCAAAATATATCACAGATATTTTGTCTGAACTAAATCTGAGGTGGAGTTGTTTGCAAAAATTCAAACAGGGAGAAGTTAGACTTCTCTGACTGAATAATTACTACAGGTGGCTTCATCCACAGTGCGGTGTAACTGTGTCCTTTCTATGTACAGGAAAAACCCTGAGATATCCGAGTGATGATGTTAAGGGAGAAACAGGGCATTGAGTATTATGAATAAGGTTGTTATCATTCCATCAGCTCTCTGAGAGCCTTCAGCCCCAGTGAGGTCAGCTGGCATTTCTTTCTCACTCTACAATCAGCACGGGAGGCATCAGGATTATCTTGAAGAAGAGACACTTTTACTGGGCACGCTGCTCAGTGTAAATCTAGCAAGTGTTGCCCTTTTTCATTCCCAGGTATTGTCACGCACCGATCATTCGCCAGCTGCTGGTGCTGTGTGTGTTGGTGTCGGGGCAGACAGAGCCTGAAACAGGAGCTCCTGCGTGATGCTGCGCCAGGGGCTGCTTCTCTCCCGTCCCTGGCAGCGCCGCAGGCGGGGCTGTGCTCACACCACCCCCAGCCTCGGCCCCTCCGGGATGGGGACACACCCGAGGGCTGCTCTGGGTCTCCCCAGGAAACCTGCCAAATTGCACGGGATGAATGCAATCTGGAAAAATCTGTTTACCGTGACGTGCTCATACAGCTGGAAGGATTTAGCTGCTATTTCAAGCAGACCTTCCTGTAAATGTAAAGGGGCATCTTGAAATGCATTTCAAACACAGAAATGAGGGGCTCTGCTCCGGCTCATTTTCACCTGCGATGTGTCACCTCTTAAGTGGCCCCAATTTACCAGACACCAGCAGGGAATTCAGTTTGTGAACGCCACTCCTGCAGCTGCATATTCCAGTTCTCCACACCATGGCCAGCAGCCTGCTTTAAATACCCTGGGGTGTAACCCTGACCCTGACTAACACGAATAACAAAAGCTTCCCTGGGTACCATCTCAGTGATTGCTGTGCACAGGACTCTCAGTTTGAGGCAGGGTGAGCTATGACACAGTAGGGTCATCACAACTATAGAAATCCTCCCCAAAACAGTGAGTTGTTTGCATCCTTTATACACATAGGAAATAAACTTACGCTGAAGTCTCAGTAGTTTATCTGGGGTTCCCTTCTTAATATCTCTGCTACAGAACACCTGACAAGAGCTTCCCAAGTGGCTGCCAACCCTGGGAAGAGAAGAGACATCAGCAAGGACATACCAAGAGCTCCACAGATGGGTACTTGGATGCAGCCCTGAGGATTAGAGCAATAGCATCATCCATAGTCAACTAGAATTTCTCTTTTACAGGCAATAAATATTGGATTATTTATTTTGCATCACAACTGCCTTCTCCTCTCCTCTCCTTTCTATTTTTCCCTCTGTATGGTAAGGAAAGAGCATATGATGAGTGTAGAATATTATAACTGAATATTAATCTCTTCTATTCAGTCAGTGCATGCATTCATTTATATGGATGATTTGCTAGTTTTGTTTGAATACACACACGCATATTTAACAGTGAGGTTTATTATGAAAAATGCCCTCGAATTAACTCTTCTAAAAGATGCCAATATTATTGGCAAGAATTGCATTTTATTTTCTTTGTAAATGTGCTGCTTCCTTAAACATTCATTTCCTTGGAAATCCAGTACTTTTCCAAATGCAAAGGCAGTGGTGATGAGCAACTGTCATTCCCACATTAAAAAGCAAAACCAAGCCTTGATCTTTCTGCAGCAGATTAGGGAAAGAGATAAAAATGAGATGAAAGCCTCAAATGCCTGTTCCACTAGGTTCGAGGCATTCTTTTTGTTTTAGTTCCGCACTCTGCCTCTTTAATTCCCCCTGGCTCAAATGCCAATTTTCTGCTATGTTGGCATGACTGCCGAAGAATTGCTTCTGTTAATAAACTGCACAAAATAGCTGAGCAATTAGGCAATTAAACTGTTTTAAGTTTAATTTAAAACCCTGGCATTTTGCTAGGAGTACTTTTTTTCTTTAATCCCATCTTTTTTTGTGTGGTGGGAGGTAAAGGGCGAGCTGGAAGGGTGGGAAGGCAGCACAGTGATGAGGGAAGGGTCTGGTGTGATCAGAGTTGACTCGGGCAGATAAGTATAAGGGCTGTCCACTTTGGGGAGCACATTCCAGCCCTTGTCCCTTATTAGAACAAGTAATTTTTTCCCTAACATTTAACACACAAACAAGCTTAATCTGATTTCCATCCTGATCCCAGATGAGTATCAGGGCTTGTAAGCAAATGATTTCAGGAGCTGCCTACCTGCTCTTGGCTGCTAATTCAAAATAAAAGGAGTGCTGGAGAAAACACAGGAATTACTGTGCCCGGGGGTGAGCAACCTGTTCTGCTCATCACTGCCTGCTCCCACTGCATTCAAGGGCACTTCTCCAAGTTACCTGAACTGTAGGAAAGTTTGTCCCTTGGGCTTATTTGACCTGTACTTACAGAGATTTATTTTTTTTTGGTACAGATCAAGTTTGTATTTTGCTAAAGGCTCTCTCGCTGACTTGCCATGAGTGGTGGCGCTGGGATTTACCCTTCCCGTAGATGGGGCACAAGGGAATGGTGAGAGGGCTTATTCCAGCATGCCACAGCTGCATCCCCAAGCTCATCATCCCCTGCCTTGCCCACTGCCAGGCAAAGCCCCTCCTGTGCCACTCACA
Source organism: Aleadryas rufinucha (assembly GCA_013397815.1). Lineage (NCBI taxonomy): Eukaryota > Metazoa > Chordata > Aves > Passeriformes > Aleadryas > Aleadryas rufinucha. The sequence continues at coordinate 1,234,232 of VZTH01009906.1, forward strand.
CCATGTAGGCCAAGCTCTGGTAGCCCACCTCCCTTGTGCTACATCCCTTCCCAACCCAGTTCTCTTCCCCAGCCACCATCTAAAATCTGTGCATGGTCCTCTGTTCCAATCCACACTTCCAATCCATCACATATTCATATATACCAAGCAAAGTTCTCTCAATAACCACAAGTCCTCAGCTGCCCAGTCCCATCCCTGTCCGCTGCAACTGCTCTTCCACCCTCACTGCTTCACACCCTGCACCTCAGCTGACCCACAGCCTTTGCACTGCCGAGTTTTTCAGAGCAACTTGTCCTCTTTACTTCTCAATGCATTAAATCTCTTTTCTTACTGTGATGGCTGGAAGAAACAAAACATTCTCCCCAGTGCCCTGCTAAAATTTTCTGCTAATAGAAACACACCACAATTTTCAAGTCTTTTTTCACTACCTATATTTGGATGAATGATGCCACAGCTAAGCAAAACACCCTGTTGTATACCCTGCAGTGCTGACTGTTTTCTCAAGAAAAGCTTGTATCTCCATGGTCACATTATGGCTATTTTTAGTGAACCAGTCATTCCTGTTATTCTCCTAGTCTTTGAAATTAAAAATAATGGAAAGAGAATTAAAAGGATTCTTCTAAATGTTACAGTAGTCACACGCTGTTTGCAAAATTCTAGGCGAAACTCCACCCTCCCCCCTGAGCTAACGGGGATATGAACATTAACAATATTCACGTCATCGTTGCAGTCAGACTCACATTATCATTTCCACTTAATGCACCATTGGGACCAATCCTGTGGTAGCTGGGGAAATGTATAATAAGTTAATTCATTATTTCTGATATGATTCTATGCTTAATCGAGATCTCCTGTTCTGCACAATGAACCCACTTGTTGCCCTGAGAACAGTCAGTCCCAGGAATTTCCTCTCTCTGAGCCTGAACATCTCCACCCTGGGTGTTGCAGAGGAGCTGTTGGCAATGCAGGCTGTGCCAGGGTGCTAGGAGAGATCCAGGGGCTGCAAGGGCTGCATGGCTGGGCAATGTGAGACATGCCAGGGAAACGGGCTGCCCAGGGCAGTGTTTTAGAGTGAGGCATTGAGGCAGCAGTGAGACATTCATTTTTTGCTTTTTGGACTTCTCAGAGCACCATAGCAAAACCTTTTTTGTCTCTATGTGTTAGCATAGATTGCAATATTAATTTCTGTCCTCTCCTCCCTCCTGACATTGACTTTCCACCACGAGCCCTTTGGCTGTCCAGTCCATTTTGACGGCAGGGCAGGATCTCTGTCTCTGTGTTTATACAGTGCCCAGCATGAAGGGAAACTGATTTCTGCTGGACCTTTAGCTGCTAGTGTAATGCATGTAATAATAATATTACATCCTTGAACCCTCTGTCCTGTTTCAATGCATCTGACAACCTTCTTATAAAAAAAGGAGGTATGTATTATACAGTTGTGAACAAGCTCTAACATCAAGTGGACAGCACATAATTCCAGATCATCTTCTGAGCGTCACAAAACCCCAAACTGTCACAGGGATGATATTGGGAAGGATAATTAAGATAATGGGTCGGTCTTTATGTTTGTACATCGCTTAGCAGCCATCAACAGAATTACAGCTCCAGGCAGACCTCAGAACACTCCTCAAGCCTCCTTGGTAGCAACACACAGTCAGAACTTCAGAATAGGAAAGTCCAGGCTTTGCCTTTGTACATTTACAAGATTTTCAGGCACCATAACTCCTAGAAGAGAAGCATCCACTTTCCTGATCCTACAGGCAGCAAACTCGAATCTCAGGCCAGCAGCACTGACAGAGAGCCATGCTCTGGTGGTGACCCACAGGTGGGAGGTGACATCAGCTCCCCATGGGGTACCAGCTCCTTTCTGGGTTGTGCTGAACACACAGCTACACCCCAGGGCATTCTGATGATGTCACTTCAGTTACTGGTGCTGCTTTATTTCAACCAGGCCCAGGATTATCCAGCAAGGCCTTTCTTTTGGTCAGGGGGCTCAGTTCAGATGTGCTTCAAGAACCACACATTGGTCACCACTCCTTGGGCACTTCTGCTTTGTTTTGCAAGGTAGGGATTAAAGGATGTCCCAGGAACTCATTTGTTTATTGTAGTTCCTACAAATGCCAGCAGAGGTTGTATTGAAATGTAAGATAAACACGTATGCAAATAATACATTGACTCTGATTCAGTCATGATGACTTTGCCAATAAATACACAATCACTTTATAATACATTACATTTGTATATTTTAAGCGACCTAATTGATAGGAGCATGAAAGCATTAAATTACCATATAGCAAGACTACTATACCACACTAGACATCTATTAGCATACTACACGTCAATCAGTGTTTTACCAATTAATGGCTATCTAATTATCTTGCTATAATGAGCTTGTTAAATGCCAATTAAATGGCAAGATGTTTGAATGCATTAATAAGAATGTAATTACACAGTTATTGGTGACATAATTTTCACATCATTAACTAGTAACTTATCCTTATTAAGTTTAATAAGTATATTCTTTTAACTTCCCATTGATCCCAAATTAGGATACAATCGCCAGTTGGTTAAGACTGAGTGAGATGGCTATAATTATCAAGATCACTATTGGAAAAGTTCAATGTCTCTGATGTTATAAATAAGCAATAACTGAAGAATGCACTGGAGGAAAAGCCACCTGAAGGTGTAACTACACTCTGCACACAGATTCTAACTTGGGATAGAGAGTCTTCCTCCAGACAATAAATGTATCTCTCATAAGAGACCAGCTTTCGAACCTGGAAACTGTAGTTGATTTGCACAGCAGGTGAAATTTCCCTTATCAAACTTTTCCACCAGAGTGCTCTAAATGAAAAGGAACTGATGAGAAAGGCTGAGTCCTTACCTGGTGTGTCCTTCCCAGGTGAGGACACCCTGGGACACTCCAGTAGCCGGTGGTCTGGGGTGATGGTACACCTCATACTTACCCTGAAGTTTGGACAGGTAACTTAATCTATCTTATCTCTCCATTTACTGCAACTTGTGAGAGTAAAATAATCACCACTGATGCTGAGGTATCCAAAACCTTCAAGTCAGGGGCTGCATAAACACTGATGTCAACAGCAGCTCCCCACAGAGCAGGTATCAGAGCAAGTCAAAGCAGTCCACAGGAAGCTGAACTCAGATTTCTGCTTCAGCCGTTAGGATGTCATAGTTTGTATAAAAGAAAATAGCCAATCTTCCATCCCAAATCTTTTATTTATGAAAGGGAAATAAATCACCCTGTGCATTTCCACACCAGGAAAAGCTATTTAACCAAGCGAGCATGCATGAGCCATGGCAAATGCACAAATAGTTCTGCGTTAATCTCTTCCCGCACCCTCTCATCCCATTTTTGCAAAAGATTGGGTTCATACCATGTCTATTGTATTTAAAATGAAGAAAGTGATTGAGAGCCATTTACTGAATTGGGGTATCACTGTACTGAGATATGAGTGTAACAAAATCAGCCCTCGGCCTCAGTGCCTTCGTTAGCTACTCTGCCTTGATGAGTGACACGGATCCCAGCGCAGCCCCGTGTGTGTCCTGCATCCCCAGCTATAGGTGCACTGCACATCTCCAGTGGAGCTTGGCCAGTGTTTCCCAGACACCAGGAGACAAGAGGATGCTCAGTGGTCCATCACAGCTCAGCAGAACTGCAGCCTACATGTGAAAAGTTTTTTCTGAACTGTGGCCACTAGAAGTAGCCATCTTTCCCAAGGATGTAACCTAGCCCTCTTCTAACAGTTTTTCTTTTTCTTTTCCTCTATCTTTCTGACTCCTTCAGGATTTTATTAAGAGAACTGGGGAGGTCTGTTGATTTCCTCTGTCTCCTGAGATGTATTTAACAGGAACGTGTTGTTCCTATCTCAGACATGTAAGATGGGCAAATGCATACTCAGACATCACAGTAACATCATCTTCTATTCATCTCTACTGATACAGGTGCATTGTGGATGTGTTTTGCTGCTTTAAAGAATTGTTTTCAGTGGATACTTGTCAGGTTCTTTCCATCCCTCAATTTCTTCTTCTTAGAAGAGGGACAATTTTGTGTGAAAACACAGAGGTGCTCTCCTTTTCCTCAACAAAACAAAAATAAAGAAAGGGGAGAGGGAGGGTGGGGAGAGAAACCCTTCCACCTCTTCACAGCATTTTTGTTTTTCTCCCCACAAGCAATATGAAATTGCACTGAGCAGGTATGGTAATAATCAGCACTGAGTGGAGTAATGATGTGTCTCCTGCACTGAAGCTCCTGACAGGAAAATCATGACCTGCTCCCCACAGGTATCAAAGTCACTAATTACCCATCACGCGCTCCAGATCGGCACTCATTAGAGGAGCCGACACTGTGTTACTCAGTCACGGGGAGTCTCTTTCAAGTCCAGGCACTTTTCCCTTTGATAGGAAGAGGCTGCATCAGCACAGGCAGCACGTTTGCCTTCTGTCACTTGCTGGCTGCTGTGCTGCACATGAGACTCGAAGCCGAGGATGCAGCGAGTTCAGCTGTAGGAGCAGCTCAGCGCTGCTTGGAAAATGTTTAATAACAGATCATGGAGGAGCACATCTCTAAGATCTGCTGCTGCTGCCCACCTGGCCTAAATCTCTTCTCAGCAATGTCCCCAGTGCTGCCATCTAGATCCAGGTGTTTCCTGTGCCTCTCACATGAACAGATGATCTAAAGAAAACGGGCTTTTCCTGCTTTTTTTCAGGGATAGGCTAATCAAGATAGTTCTGCTATAATTTTATTATTAGGCTAATGAGATGATAGGTAGAGTCCACCTTACTAAATCCAAATTTAAATGTCCTTGGTGTCTGCACAGACCAGCTTTGCCTGGAGCCCTGTTTTCAGACCCATCTGTAACAGGATTTATACTTCTGCCTCATAACTACTTCCTTGTTACAGCCTTTCTCCTTATCTTCCAATTCTTTTTTCCTAGGTTGCTATTTGCTTTTACTCCATGTCTTTGAATCTGAAAATGGTACTCAACAATTAAGAATTATTATTTTTTTGGCATACTACCTTCTACAGTGGCACTTACCAGAAGAAAATAATGAGGCAGCACTGGTAATGTTAAACAATTTATAGGTTACCTAGTTCAGAGAGACACTGGAGCCTTTCTATGCACTGAAACATCCAGCACTGATCACTGTTATGGCCACAGCACCTTGCTTGGGTGAACCATTAGTGTATTGTAGCATCGAAATCCCTATAGTGCCTATAAAACATATTTATATATCTATAAAACCAGGATAGTCTGGTCTACTGAAAGCACTTAGATACGTGGATAAAGAACAACGTGTGGAAGCTGGATGTACAGGGGAAAGGAAGAAGCCACACTCAGGTTTTGAGATCAATGTTTATTTTCAGGCATCTGCGAGGAAAGCCCATCAGTTTGATGATTATCTGAACATATGTGGAACATTTGTAAAAAGCTGGGAGAATTCCATTATGTATAAGCTGCTTAAAAAGTGGCTCACTTAAGGTTATTACACTGCTGCTTTGGGTTATTTTTGTTTAATTCAAACTCTGCAGTGGGTGAGACTCAATTTCAGTTTAAACAATCACTTCAGTACCTTATCTTTCTCATCATCTTCTGTACCTACGAAATTTGCAGTGTGGGATTCAGATAAATAAATACATGATTACACACACACTTGCTCATCATTTTCTCCATGACACTCTGTTTTCTGTGAATAAAGAAAATGGCTTTCAGGGTGCTTTTTTCCTTCTAAGTGAATGATTTCCAAAGGGCCTGTCTGTCCAGAAGAGATTAATGCTCTTGCCTTAGAATGAGGCCAAAGCACAATTTTAGTGTCAGAAAACCAGTTTTGAATCCACAAAAGTTTCCATTCAGAAGTCTATTAAAGAATATACTTATAAATTGTCCTCTCTAACCTGCTCCATCTGACGAAAGAATTAAAATATTTATCCACTGACCCAAGAAGATGCTTCAAATGAACTGCCCTGTTGATAACACAAGTAAGATAATGCAGACTATGATTTTTCCCCATAAGAAAATGCATATTTGACAGCTTTTGAATTAGCTGTGCCTCAGTCTGGGTCCCCAGTGAAAAGGCTGCATGATGTTTCTGAATGCAAACTGAGCATCCAAAGCAAACACTGCAGCAACGTCCTCTCTGGAAAGACTTTTCCACCACAGAAGGACTCCCAGTCACATAACACCAAACCAATAGTAATCAAAGGGGTGAACAAAGAAAAACTTTCACAACCAATACTCTTTTAAAAGTACTGAAAATAGAGCATTAAAAGATGTGAAAAAAACCCCAGTCTTCCCCTCAGGAGAGCCTTCCTGGAGGAACCTACTTTGGGGAATATGTTTCTTTCACCATCCTACTTTCATATTCATATCCTTAAGATTTCTTAAGTCTATGTAAGAAGAAAGGGACATTTTCTGTAGCTCTCTTTCAAACAGCATCTCTGCTATCAGTCCTGTGAACTCCTCCTTTCCACAGGGCAAAGCAGGCACATGGTGATTAAAATTCAGCCCAAGCTACCCAGATTCAGATCTTCTGCAGTGTCATGGCAAAAGTTTCCAGCCACTGTGATGAGCACCTTTTCTCTCTCCATGGTACGTCTTTCCATATGGGGGTGGCAATTGGCTGAGGTCTGTGAAACAACACAAAATTGGTCTCTCAGGCATATTCTTTGTCCCCCAAATTAAAGGGAAGTGCAAAACTTTAAGTGTGCTTCCCTCTGCGTCCCTCCTCGTGGAGTGGTAAATCGGGGTAAATTGTGAATGCACTTTAATTCTGCTTATCACAGGTCTGGTAGCTCGTTACACCCTCTGTCTTTTCTCCTCAGACGCTATAGAAATACAACAGTGTAACTAACACTTCTCCTCATTTAGAACCGCAGGTGGCGGGAGTACGTGTGATTTCATTGTCTTTACTTGGTAATTACAGGTCTGTTCCTATTCCCACTGTCTCAGTGGGGTGCTTGTATAGTACACGTATTTAAGTCCTTTCAGGTGTTCTCAAGGTGGATTAGCACGGAATATTGCATCAGTGCAGAATGGTGCCTGCTCTGCTGTGCCTGTGGCCGCTGTGTGCAGAAGAGGTGCTGGCACGCAGGCCGGTCCAACTGCTTGTATTGCCACAAGGGTGGAGTAAAGACTGGCTCAGACAAAAGTCATCCCAGGAGGGAGAGGAGAGCTGGGGTTTGGGTGGACCTCCTGGCAGAGTGTGTCTCCACATCCATGAACACGGTGCCTCTGCAGAGGGTGCAAAGTGCAGTGAGCCCCAGCTGCTGCCGAGCCCCCGGCTGCACACACACCCCGGCTCATCCCAGGAGCCTTCCTGTGGGATGTACCTTCCCTCCTTTCCCTCCCTAAAGGTGTCTGAGAAGGTGAGATGTGATGTGCCATAGGGCAACGGCAGCAAGACTGACACAGCCTCTGATTTAATGCACGTGACAGGTCCATTTAAAAATGTAGATATTATTACCCTCTGATTTCAGCTTCTGATTCCTCCAGATGTTTGTGGTTGATAAGTCAGGCTCCCGTCAGGTTTTGCCACCTTCCATCAGTGCACATTATGCTTATCACAGACAGAAATCCATGTGAAATAGGAAGGCACATTGCATATACATCCCCTGAATGTGCCTGTATGTTAACTATGTTTTAATACACCACATTCATGGTATACTTTGAAAAACACAGTAGCTGGAGCCAACGCTGCTGACAGAGCAGATCCTTTCTGAACTTCTCTTTGAATTCCCTTCAACTCTTTGAATTGGGATATTTGCATGAAGGCTGGAAGCCCTATCTTTCTTCTATTAAAGCACTGGTGATCTTTGCCTTTTCTCCATTGAAATAGGCTTGTGAGTTCAAGGACTGAATTCAGCAGAGTTCATAAGCATATGCTTAAACCGATAGGATTAAACCTTGGGTAAGGCAGTGAAGCTTGGAGCACACGTTCATCCCTAAGCACAGGCTCAGATGCTGTGCTGAGTAAGGACTGCAAGACATTTGAAGCAACCCAAAGCCCTTCTTCCCTGGAGTCCTTCTCCTCTGCTGCTGCCTCTCGGTTAAACGGAGCCAAAGGTTCCCATGCGGCACAAAAGGAATGTCAGGATGCAGAGGTGCAGACGCCCAGGTGTCTCCAAGGCACTGCCATAAGTGCACAAAGCCATTCTGAGCCATCTGGAAATGATGAGGACTTTGTCTTCCATTCTTGTCTGGAAAGAGAGAGAAAACCCAGAGCTGTACAGGGTTTTATATACTTGTTTTTCCAAGAAGTTGCTTGCAGGAAAGGCTGGACATGTGGGGTGTCAAGGGGCTGCAATATTTTTATCAGCACATTAAATGTGACAGATGGTCAGAAGTCAGAATCCAAAGCGCAGATACTTCTGTTCTTTGAGAGCACTTGAAATCTGAACCCCTCCACATGCTTTGGACAGCGCTGGTCCCATAGACCATTTGAACTTCAGGAGCCAAGTAAGAAAGAAATAACAGCTATGTTTTTTACCTGCTGTTCCCTAAATACCTAAAAAGCAATCAAAACCAGAGGTAACTCATGGAAAACTGCCACATTAGCAATGGTGGAAGTTTGTCTTTAGTAAAAGCTTACGTTTCTCTCTCTATAAATCCAATTGCCTCAACCATCTTTGGCATCAGTCTGTATTAGCTCAGTTGTACTTCATCGGAGATCTCAAAAGCCTTCTGCTCCCAAACGATGGCTCAAAATCCAGTGAAAATTGTCCTACCTCTTTCCATCTGAAAGATAACTAGCTAGGAAGATGCCTAGATGGCAGTGTCACTACAACAGATCCCCAAGAGATCAGGGACCAAGAGGCTCAGCTCTGCTTTTGCTGCTGGGTTTCTTGGCCCTTGTCAGGGCACGTGCACGGTGCTGGTGAGAGCTGCAGCCAGCTGGAGCATGACTTTCTGCAGAGCTCCCCAGTCCCTCCTCATGTTTAAAGGTGGCTGAATACCTGCAGAGGAGCTTTGGTCCTCCACCTGTCCTCTGTTTGCAGTGCAGGAGACAAATGAAAAGACCCATTTTTTCCCAGGGAAATATAGGAAATGTTGTATATAATTAAAACTGCACTCCACAGTCCTCTCTCCATCAATAACAAGGTCCAGCAAATTCCAGCCCACCTCGTAGTCCCCTCCTGAGTTTTCATTTTTCTTCAATATTTTCTATTTTTTTGCCATATATTTGCTTATAGATATTGCCATTTAAGAAGGGAACACTTGAGGGATGTTCACCTGAGATCTGGAATTATATTATTTTTATTATGAGTATTGGAGAAGGATGCACAAGGCATCAGCAGAATGTTGCAGCATGGGTTATAGATTGCTGCTCAGTAGTTGGTGGGTTGGCTATTTCTTTTAATTGCTGATACTGTATTTTCAGACAGTGCTGATCTTATGACAAATCTTTTTGCCTACTTTTCTGCAATTAAACAATTTAGCTGACAGTTGAAAAAGTTTTTTCATAAAATAAATACTCCATTGTACAAATACACATATGCCTGTACGTGTACTGATATGCACACACACACACATGCACAGAGTCATGTAACTCTATTTCACAGCAGTTCTGACAGGGAGATTTCCATTCCCATAATTCTAAATCTTTTCTTGTGCTAACTGAAGAACCCAGAATTTTGCTTTCTCAGACAATTCTTGTTCTTAATGAGGTGTTTTACAGTATTTCCTTTTAGTTCAAAAGCCCAAATATCCAGTGAAAAGCTGCTTCAGTGACAACTGCGTGTGTGTGTTTGTGTCACTTTCAACCGCAATGTGCATGTCCCATTTTCAGCTCCTGAACTCTGAATAAACTGGGCTCACCTCCAAGAGTTACAGCTTTAAGGAATATAGGTAATTGCACCATTACCCTTTTTATTTGTTTTATTTTTTTTTTCCTTCAGCCCTCTCTGTTCGTTTATCATACATGTGGTCTAATTAAAGTTTTCTGCAGGACATTTCATCCAGAATAAATAATGACATTGCTCAGAAGGGCTTTAGTTACATTTTTTTTCCTTCCAACTGTGCTGAAAGGGAGGTTGCTGTCTAAAAAATCTGTGCCTGGGTGGAAGAGACAGTTTTATAATTGCATTTCCAGTCTTCTTTGTATTCTTTTGTGCTATATGCTTGTACAAGAAGAAACTGGACAGGCCTGTTGGATAGCAGCCAGGCAGAATTGTCAGAGAGAGAGAGACCAGATTGAAAATGAAATAGAAAGGGGGAACAGAAATAAAAAATATCAGGATGATCTCTCTGAACAATGACTTAAGAAAGTGAAACTGGAGGAGAAAATAGCAATTTTGTTTTGTGTCAGCTTCTGAGGTTTTAAAATTGTCTTTTGCTTTCTGTTTGGTGCTTTTTTTTCTCCAATTGTGACAGAGAAAACTCAAAGTATGGGGATGTGTTTCAGAAATGGAACTGGGACAAAACATTTGTTTTCTGACTAAAAGTCGAGCACTGAGAAATCTGAGTGCACTCTGAAGGAAGAGAAGGAAGAGAGGGCTGTGTCTTGAAAGTTGAGGCTCTGGCAGCCTCAAGGTCATATTCCTGCTCTGGGTGAGATCAGCATTCCTTGGTTTGGCATTCTATAAATTAATTAATTCATTAATTAATCAATCAGTAAATACATATTCTCTATCACTGTGAAGCAAGCAGAGACAGGATCAGCATACCCAAACCTACAGACTGTGCCTTGACCTTCGTGTGTCTGAGTGTGAAGGGCTCTTCTGATTTTCCTTCCCCTTCTCATCTTTACTAAGTCCCTGCAGGTTTCAATTTCTCAGGCTGATGTACTAGAGAGTTGGTAGCAAACAGGTTAGCTCTGCTTTGAGGAAAGGTGGTAAAGGTGACCTCCAGAAATCCCATCTAACCTGACTTTTTCTGTGACTCTGTTTAAGTCAGTCACGAAAGCATCCATCTACAAGCACCAGCAGCTGTACTCTTTGTTCCAGAAAGCCCACAAGTCATGGTCAGACAGACTCTGTGGCTGGTAAACAAAGGAAAAAAAAGAATAAAAGGGAGGCAAAAAACCCTCTTTGAGCCTTGGGATGTGATTATTTGTGCAGGGGCAGATTGAGAACAACTGAAATGAAAGGAGAAAAGCAAACGCGGGCCTGTGAGAAGCTGAATGGTGAGCACGTCTCTTCCACGCTCTCCTTGAAGGCACAGCGTGTGGATGCACTTTATTCATAATGACAATATGATGTGATTCATAGCAATTGCTTCTTCACAGTAAATTATTCTAAGATGCGTTGTTGTGCCACGTTGCAATGGCACAAATGAATGATGTTAAAATACTGAGCAGACAAAATGATAACACCTGTTACAGAGCCACTTATAAACCGGAGTGCACGGAGGCATTTGTACCTGTCTCCATCACACATTGTGAGCTACACATCTTAGGATGGTTTATGAAGGAGAAGGCAATTTCTGCTATTCTGTATTAAAACATTTCTCAGAATTCCCTTAATTTACAGACATCCTCTCTCGGTTTACTTGACATCAGCTCCTGCTCTCTGCCAGGCAGTGTAGGAGAGAATTTGCAACTGGCTCAGCACTCAGATTTCCTGCCCAGATCGGGTCTGGGAGGAACAGAGTAACAATATCACCACATGTATGTTCAATCCTGCCCTCCTGAGAAGGGAGCTGTGCCCCCTCCCAATGCACCATGGGGCAAGTGAGGCCATGACCTGGCACAAGCAGCCAGGGCAGTGCCTCATGAGGGAGATAATGTACAGAACTTCCACTGATTTGCTCAGGTGCTCAGCACCTATGTGGGAGTCAGGCAGGTCAATGTCTTTGTGTGTCTGCCTCTAGAAACTTAATGCAATGACTCCTTGAGCCAGTGGAGGAGTGGGGATGGCTTTTGCCATCCCTGGGTAGGGCACCCAGCTCCCACCAACAGTCTCAAAAACCTGATGTAATTGAGAGCAGAGCAGCCAGGACCCAGCCCATGATGGCACGCGGCTTTCCTTGAGGGATTGACACAGCTCCCAGGCCCCTGATACCCACGGAGAGCTGTGGGCAGGCTCTCTCTGAAGGCTGAATTCACCGTGGTGGGCACAGCACAGTGCTGTCACCACAGAGAGGAAATGCAGGATGATCCCCTTATACTCTACTGAGAATCTCTACCTCCAATAACAAAGCCAAGACCACAGTCAGAATTTTTATTATTTTTTTGAGGGGTAGGGGAGAGGTAGAACAGCTTTCCTCTGATTTCTGAGGAAACTGGTTTCATTGCTGGCCAGACATCTCCTGTCAGCTGTCTCCCATGGCAATGGAGCCCTAGGCAAGCCAGCTCTGCTGGGGTTTTTGGTCCAGTTTCTAGCCTTGCAAGTGAGACACTAAGCTTAATTCCTTCTTTTAATTTTCTTCTCCTCCTTGTTCTTTTCCTTGGTGCAGTGTGTTGGCTTCATTAAGATGCTACCTACAGGATTCTCTCCTAATGCTCACAAGTGCCTCTTCCATCCAGAGGCAGCTGGGGAAATTGCTCCTCTAAGCACCAGACACATAATGAACAATGAGATGAACTCTCCAGTTTGCTTGCTTTCTCATTCGTTTGTCCTGTTTCACGCTGTCTGGTGCCGTGAGAAAGCGTGTACCAAGGTCTTGGCCAAACACTTTGAACTGCAATCATCTTGGGATACACAAGCGAGCTAATTACCAGCTTTGTTTCTCTCTCCCCTGCCCCTTCTTCCCTCTGATGACAGGGGGATGAAGTGGATACTCAGCCCAGACAGAAATTCCCACATTTCCTCTCTCTTTCCCTGCTAAGGGGTCCCCTGTGAGATACTCTGTGCCCTTTGATGACAGTGCTGACGTCTCTCCTCTTAACTAATCTAGTCCCTCTGGGAAGCACTGGGGAAGTAATTTGGCTCCCACTAAACTTTGAAGTTCAGGTTGTTTCAGGAAGGTTTGTCAGCATGGAGACAGACAGCAGGGCCTCTGGGTGAGGTACTTGACTTTGCCACAGAAAAAGACAAGGCAAGAAGCTTTTAAAAGCCCAGTATTGCTGTGCTGTGTCCCAGCACTGTCTGCTCCCCACAGCTGGAGCTGCAGCATCCATGTGGAGCCATGCCATGGGGGTGTAGTGGACCAGTGCATGAGGGCAAGGGAAATGCATGTACCATCCTGGAAGACAACTACTGCTTCTTTCATTGTGATATTTTCTGTTTTAAGATACAGATATTGCTGTTTACCATCAAACCTATCCCACTTTCCCAATTACCAGTGGGCAGTAAGGGGTTCCTCATTTTTATGGAAGGTGAAGAGTAATTAATTCTCTAACATTAGTTGGGACAATTTCTGCCTGAGGCATTCCTGTCCTGTTCAGCATCATCCATTGTTGTTCTAATCATGGTGGAGCAGGAAGGTGAGGTGTAACTCAGACCTGGGCAGGTAAGAGCTGAAGGAAGCCCCCAGGGCAGGCAGTCTGCTGGGAGGGCAGGCAATGAGTCCCTCACGGGCACTGCTGTGGGGCTGAGCAAGGCCTCAAGAGGGCTTTTTGCCCCAGGAGGAAAGCAGTGAGGGGGGGATCTCCTCAAATCAATGCTGAATGAGGCTGTGGAAGCAGGGAACAAGAAAGCTAGCAGAAACCAGGCTTTCAGTGAGAGCTGAGAAGGTCCAGTCTGGGCAGTACAAGGGTGGTGAACAGCCCTGGAACTTTCTTATGGCTCTTTCTGCTTATCTTCTTAAATACCATATAACCATGAGCAATTACAACTCCTTCACACCCATGTGTGCTTGGAACACTGCTGGGTACCAGTTTGCAACAGCTTATGTGGGGTTGGTGTTCACATTGTGGAGACCAGAAAGTCCTGGTACTGCTCCTCCAACATCACTTCTGAACCAGACTCACTGTATCCAAGTTCTGCAGTCCCCAAAAAGCTTTGGCGGTTCCCAAAGGTGTAGCAAACCTGCTTTGTGACCTGGACAGTGAGGTCTTTAGCACACATTTCAGCTTAATTGTAAATACTTCCTACAAAGCTGGATAAGAGGACAGGTCCAGCTCTGAAATCCAGCCAGCTAAGTCCCTGTTTGACAACATGTTCTGACTCTTCCTTTTTTCACCTGCACATCCCTGTACAGCAGTGTAAAGCCTAGTTAAACCAAGCCCTTGACATATTTAAAGCTCTGTGCAAATATTTGCTAATCAGTCCTCAAAAATCCCTTGTCTGTACTGAACAAGTAAATGTTGCTGGGCCGGATTCAGTCTTAGAGTGTATCACAGCCTCGCTGGTCCCAGGTGGGAGCAGGTCAAACAGGAGCAAGCACACAAAAGCACCAGTTCAGAGGAGAAAGGCTTTCCAGCATCCACCCAACCACTTCCACTGCCTAAAATAGCTGTTGGCACAGCGTTGCTTTCGACTTATGTGCCTGAGACTGTTTTGCCCCAGGCACTGAATTACCCTGGAATCCAGCATCCAAAGTCTGCCTTTTCCAGCCTTATTTGAGACCTGACCCTTTCCTCTCAACTTTGCCACAGCCACCACCTGACTTTACAAGCTGGTTCCGTGGATTCTGGTTATCTCCCTTATTTCTGTGGATTTTGACTGTGCCCTTACCTTGCCCTTTGGATTGTCACATCTCTGTCTTTCTTTGGTTTCTACCCAAAGGAGCTGATTCCTTTCTTAGTCTGCCTCACTCCACTCCTTTGGGTTTATAATTCAGTCCAGCCTAGCCAAGATCATTTTTGCAAGGCATTACCCAGTATTTTCCAGCACCTCAGCCATGCCATGAAGCTGAAGTGTTTGGACAGAGTGCTGGGACACCACTGATCCCTTCCCTGGAGGTGCCTGATGGCTCTGGTGGAGCCCCAGACTCAGCTGGGGAGGAATGGACTTACAGCCCCCCTCCTCACACACTGAGTTCATTGCCCTGAACACATTTGAGACATATTTTCTGAGAAAGCTCAAACCCCTTTTTTTAACCTTATGCACTGAATATTCATATATCCTTAAGTTAGTGCCCTGGATCTGCTCCTGCCTTCCTGCCTGTGGTAGGTCTGATTTTACCACCATTGTCTATTCCCTGGTGTGGCTGTTCCCCTCCACGTGGCTGCAATCCCACAGCGTTGTCTCTGCTGGAGGGAACCTTGTGTGTTAACAAGTGTGCAGTTGCAGACTCTTCAGCCCCAGCAGGCTGGGCTGTCTGTAACTGTGAGGAGGACTGAGGGAGATTTCGGTACCAAACTTAGGTAAAGAGCACAGCCCTTGACTTCTGCATGATCTCTCTGCAGCAGTGCACTTCATACACAGATCTTTTTGGACTCTGTGTTAGAAATGCTTATTGATGCCAGCTGTATCAACAGCTGGGTTCCTCATCTGCAGTGTTTTGTATAGCCTGAAGTCTTTAGGTTTGCCTTCATGGACCAGAGATCATTAGCAGTGAGAATCCTTCAAATGTTGACTTGGCTAATTTGTCTGTCAATGGGGTCTGAGCTGAAATTTAATATGAAGCTGCGAATATAAAAGTGAGTGAGTTGCATTATCCCATAGGGATGGCCTTGTAGCTGGTTCTGCAAGAAGGAGTTTTGCTGTTCAGAACAACTGAGCCTCACCTGGCCACCAAGCTCTGGGTGAAGCCAGGACAGTGTCCCATGCTCTCCTGAGAGGCTGGCTGTATTCAAAGTTTAGAAAATCACTTTTTGGTTGGCTGCTCCCTTGTTACACATAAGCTGGGCTGGGAGAAGTTATCAGGCTCTGAAGGAAATTCATGGGTTTCTCGTGTCTGAACACCAGACACTCCTTTCTCTGCAGAAAATGAAAGTGGCCATGAGCACTGGCCAAGAACAATTTGCATCAGTGGGTGTTGCAGCTTTGGTTCAGCATTTTATCTCACTTACTCAGCCTCCAGCAGAGCTAGGCAGGGACTGCAAAAAAAGAACAGGAAAACAAATCTCCCCTCCAGCATCTGCTCATATCCAGAAGTAAATTCACTTTATGCTTCTCTGTTGCTGAAAGCTCAGAGTGAAAGAACAGTGGTGCTGCTGGCTCGGCCATCTGTCTGGGGCTGGGAACTGAGGGTGCTCCCCAGTCCTCCCACAGGTTTCTTGCTTTGCCTCAAATTAAACAAATAAACTATTTTTTGTCTCAGCTTTTAACCTGTAAAATGGGGATAACACTTCTCTGTCCCCCAGGGATACTTTCCTCAGCCAGCACGGGAGCTGGTTCCTGATACCTCCAGATAAATGCTGCTAAATGTGCCCAGCCATCCTGGCATGAGGAGGGGCACTTCTGCCAAGGTCACCTCACTCAGTGTCTGCTGAGACAAGTGATAGGATGTGGCTTTGTTGTTTGCAAACTACTTTTCCATGCAGTCCACAGACCTGCTGAAACTGAAGCAATCAAGATGTCCAGCAAAAGCATGACAAGTAATTTACCACCCTGGCTACTTGCATGTTGAAAAAAAACAAGGCTCATTTCTTGGCATTCACTTTAAGGCTTCTTGAACTATAACTAATTTTTCTGGCCTTTCTTTCTATATTATTTTCTTTTGCTTCTCCTGATATCATGTGTATTATTATGCAAAATAAATAAGTGCATGAAATGGAGTAAAGAAATAATGGAAAAGGGTTTGTTGCAGGAGTTTCTCCTTGTAGCCTCCATCTCCTCCTACAGACTCCACATAAAAGCCTCTTGAGGAAGATAATAGAATAACAAGCCAGGCTACTGAAGTGGGGAACAATCAGGAATCAAGTAAGATGGAAAGTGGAAAAATAGTAATAATAAAAACATGAACGAAAATGATATTTCAACAGTATTGGTGCTGAACAGATCACAGTTTTTAAGCCAGAAGTGTGGTTTGCAATTGATAATAAAAGTAATTATCTTCAAGACTCTTCCTTATTCTTCCACCCTTTGCTCCCACCTACAGAATCTCACAGGATCCTTTGACACAAAAGCAAATTTTATCATGTTATTTTTATTCTCACAGTTTAGAACAGCGGTTTCAAGGCCTGGGCTGTGGATTTCATGAATGGGTGGTTAGTTCGGCTGAGGACAAGGCTCTACAGGGATCCTTCTTTGCCTCCATTCTCTTCACAAAGGCTTGTTGAAAAAAATCTATATTTTGAAATATGACCCTTTGGCTCATGCAATGCAGCACAGTAATTCCCAGGCCTCTACCTCTTGTTCTCTGATACCAGGGAAGAGGATGGGTTTGGTCCAGCTTTATTCCTGACTAGAAGAAGAGAAGTGCTTTTTTTAAGAAGGATTATTCATTTCAAGTAGATCAGCTTGTTTAATCCTCCCCTTGGTGTCTGCCACAAGTGCTATCCAGCAGGGCCAACTGAGAAACGCATTTCACAGGGACTGGCTATCAGCATCTCTCTTGTGAGGTGCTGGGGGCCTTGCACCAAGCCAGGTCATGGCAGATGTGAAGGGTCAAGGCTCTCAAACACGGTGCAGGAGTAGGAGTCTGAGGGAAAAGCTTTAAAGGAGGGCTTTCAGAAGTAGCATAGTCCCCTCTTCTCTGCTGTTGGAATGTGTGTCCAAAGCAGGAAGGCTGAAGTCTGAATTTTTGGAGGAATCATTGTTTGGGCTTAAAATCGGTGAATTTAGGGGACAGGCAATAGCTGGCATGGCTTGGTTATATTATTGCTGTGCTTTGGTCCAAGAAGTGAGCCAATAATCCATCTCTTGGAAACTGTTTCTCTTGGAGATTTTGACAATGGAGCCAGGTGTTTCTTTGACAAGTGGTTTTATTTCTTTGCAAAGTGTGGTTGAAAACATGGTTCCCAGAACATGGCCAGCACTGAGCAGCTTCCTCGCTTACAGCTCCCCAAACTGCCTTTTCCAGAAAGTCCATTGCCCAAAGAACACTTGCTCTTTCACAGCCCACAGGGCATCCCCTCACTTTTTGGTGTTCTCCCCAGCAGGCCCCACTGCCAAGTCTCTCACCAAGGCCAGCTCAGTCGGTCTCTCAAGAAATGGCTCAGTCAGCTGTGACTTGTACCAGGCCATACCTTTAGTCAGTGTCTTCTACAGTTTCAGGTCTCTCACTCCTCCTGATGGCTCATAACTATGCTAGAATTTTAAGCAAGATCTCTGGTGACACATCTACTGGCATTCACCTTTGAACACGACATGTAATGACTCAGCTAAGTGTTGCAGCAGAGAGCTAACACGCTGATTTGAAAAAAAATAAATTATGAATAGGTTGGTTTTCTTAAAATATCTGATCTGCTTTTGTGGTTATCCTTAATGCATCACTGCACCAGCAAACAGCAGCATTACTGACGTGTGAGCAGGAGTCTGTGTCTTGCATGTAGCCTTTGGAGTCTGGGGGATCGATTCCCTACCTGGGAGGAAAATGCCTCGTTATAAAGGCCAAGCTCTGAGTGGGATGGGGAGGGGAGGGAGAGGTGGGTGGAAGGGGGAGTTACCCGCTTCCTTCCTCCTGACTTAATTCGGCAGAGCATGTCCAGGGAGTGGAGCTTGGATTTCACAGCTCAGTGGCAAACACTGCGTCAGTCTGGCAGCGCTTCTGCTCCTGCTGCACTCAGGTGGAGCTCGCAATGCTCCAGCTCAGGCTGCTCTTTGGGGCTGCTGATTCTTTAATTCCTCTACCTCAAGTGATACCCAGACACCCTTTTCCAGAACTGACGTTCTTCGTGCAAAACCTCCAGCCCCATGCAACTGAGGCAATGTACCTAAGCATGGAACACAGCAGAGGACCCATCCTCTTGGCTGCCTTAGTGGGTTAAACATGGTGACACCTAGAGGGACAGGAGATCTATGTGACCCAGGCACAGGGCTATTTACCTACCCAGACTTCTCAGGGTTCCCTTTCCACTGCAAAAACTGAAAAAAGAACAGTAAAATTTGATAATGCATTTGATTTTCTCACTCAGCTAAGCTCACAATCACCATAGGCTGCCAGTTCCTTGTTACAGAAAAATACCCAACTGGCTTGGCCCTGTTTACACCATCACTGGTAGTTTGGCACAGCCGGAGGATGGCTGTGTCACCCTCAAAACAAATTTTTTTTGGCATGACCCTTGAATGCTTTTGCTTGGTATTTTGCCTTTAAAACAGAGAGAGGATTAAAAAAAAAAAGAAAGTACTTTTCCCTGGGGCGCCATCAGATGCTAATAAAATCTTTAATTAATTCAGATTCGGATGGGCTCACATTTCTCTCGCTAGCTCACAACTTCAATCAAGTTTTTTTTCTTTTTGTGACGCTGCTTTCATGCCACTTTTCACTGCATTTCTGATTTATCTGGAATTGTGCTATACGGGCATATTGGCAGGAAAGGCTGGGATAAAAGAAGACTGGGATGAGAGAAATCATTAGCACAGGATGAATTTTCTGGGGTTTTTCGGAAGAAACCTTTTTCGGAAGAAAACCCAAAAGGTCCTATTGCTGTTATGAATCCCTCAGGAACTCTTTAATACAGACAATTTGCCTGATTGGACTGCACTGGTCTTAAGCATTAGAGAGAGACAAATCACTCTTAAGAAACATTAAATCAAATAAGATAGAGAGAAAGCTTGATAATGTGAAATGAATTCTGTAGAATTAAAACATCTGCTGAATGTTCACTTCATAATAAAGCAATAATCTCTCTGAAATGGAGCCTGTCTCATTACCAGTTTAACAACTGGTGTGGATGATCTGATCTAATGCTGGTTAACTGAAAAGAAGTGAGTGGTACATATCCTTTACTGGCCCCAGTAAGAAAGAAAAGCCTCTCTCTGCCGTGTTGTCAGTCCTTCCAGGGTCAATATCCCCATTCACTTGCCATCCTGTGGGTAAAGGATTTACTCTACAGGGCATAGAAATTGTTCCAAGGCTGTCAGAGGGAAGCATTTCAGACACCTTCCTCCAAAGACAAGTAGAGGAGTTTCCCTGGGAGCTAATAGCCTGAAGATGGAGGCAGGGAATAGATGTATTCCAGCCCAGAGAGAGGCTGCACAACCAAAGACCACATTCCCAGTGCTCCCAGCCCCGGCTCTGCTGGCCAGAGGCTCCCTGGGTGCTGGTGGGCAGAACAGGCTGCTGGTCAGGGTGGACACTGCATGCAAGGTGAAGGAGGGCACTCAGGAAGGGCTGATTTCATTTATAGACTCTCACGTCACTTCCTGCCTCAGCACCTTGCTGGAAAAATCTTGGAGGATAACCTGACCTGGAGTCTCTTCTCCTACTCTTGAGTGGTTGATCAATAAGCCCAGGAAGGAAGAAAAAACCATGCGGTTGTATTTCCTTAAAATATACATGCAGCCATGCCGGGCAGCCAGGGATTGAATTCAGTGCTCAGGAGACTGAGCAGCGTTTCCAGTGGCTTCCCTCCCACGGCGCTGCCTCTGCCCCCTGCCCCTGAGCTGCCCTGCCTCTGGGATGCTGCACTTCTGCAGGGAATTGCAGTCTTTCTTCCAGGCTCTTGACAACCTCTGCATGGAACAGAGGGATTCAGTTGCAGGAGAATTGCCATTCTCCCCTGATGCTTTTGGGATCATGCCTCTGAATGCACCTTCACCTGATTTGCTGTGGATGACCACGAGGTGATCTACTCTGCTCAAGCCTTGCAGCCCCTCTGCAGATCACAGAGCATTGTCTGCTGCATAAACAAAGTGCCATGGCCTGGGGCAATATTATAATTAAATAGATATAAGAGATTATTATCCGTTTGATGTGCGGCATGGAGCTGCAGCACTCCCTATCCTATTCCAGCAGAGCGAGGCCAGGGACTCTTTCTAAAGCATCCATACAACAAGGAAATGTAAGCAAAAGGCTCTCGAAATAGTAATAATAACACAACATATCTCTAGGGCTGACAAGTGTGTTGAGTGCTGCAGTTTCACCCGTAATCTGTCATAAAGTCAGACAGTTCTATCAATGGGGAAATAAACAGTCGGGATAATAAAAGGTGAGTGCTGAATAGCAACCCTTCAGCTCCCTCCAGGCTTTATTAGGATAATTGATTTTGGAACATTAATAAGGATATTGATTAGCTTTAAGGAATTGAAACTCACTGTGAGGGAGGGAGCTGGGGAGGAGGGAGCTGTTGCTCTTGGCTACAGACTCGTGGTGGATCAGGAGCCCTGGTATGAAGAGTTGATCAGCTGTGCCGAGGGATTAACTTTTATCTTCGATATGCATTAGGACAGCGATTTCTGTGAGTGTGCCATCCACATCACGAGGACCTGAGAAATTACAGAGCAAGAGTGCTTCCAATGCCACGAGGCTTGTCTTATCAGTGGGACCCTCACAGGCAGTTTCCATCTCATGATTCAGCACTTCTGCAGAGCAATGGTTCAGCCACAACAGGGCTGGGGGGAAGGAAAGTCAAGAGGGAGGTCTGTGTGGAGGAGGCTTCCATGCAGCAAGGAACTGATTAGATCAGGAGTGTAATCAGCTCCCTGAACCTGCAAAGTGAGGTTTCACTGATCAGTGAATTTCCAGGCTGAAAGAGAACTCTCATAAATATGGAATTTCACTTTCTTTCTTTTCAAGATCAAGTGGTTCGCGTGATTATTTTTTTCCTTGCAAATTTAAAGCCCTGACTTTCTGATACATTATAGAAGAAGAAGATTGTTTCCAGCCACTGAGTGAACAAAGTCATGGGCATCATGTTCATTCTCCCAGTAAAAAAATAGCCTTGAGTAATGGTACAGCATGTGGCAAAATCAGAGCGGGCTTGAATTTTACATACTGTTGTGACTTAACAGAAGTGTCAGGTGGCTTCTCAGGCTCTTGTTTTGATTGCTTTAAAGATGAACCTGGATCCAACCATGGCTGCTGGCCAGGTTGCTTGTATCATGTCTTGAACTTGCAAGTTGTTACATTAAATACCCTACAAAAGCATATGCACATCTTTAAAGCAGTTTCATATCACTGAAGACAATGTGGAATGAAATAAGTTCAGAGGTAGAAACGCCCAGGGCCAGCTTTGTGTCTCAAAATCTTCTAAACCTGTGTGCACACCAGAATTTTAACATCTTCTTTGATGGGTCTCCTGAGATTGCAAGATACTAATTTTTGAGTGTGAACGTTTCAGTAGTTTCTTATTAATGCACAGGTAATTTACATGGTCCCACTGGAGCAACCAATGACCCTAACAGAATCCTACCAGAGAAAAAAAGATCTCCTATTAACCTCAGGCATACCTAGACCCAAGAGCTTTTTAGTAAATGTCTGACAAATTATGAAATGCAAAGACAGCAAACAGCTGCAGCCAAAGGTGCCTGTTTCTGAATTAAAATATTGTGTTTTCACCTTTTAGCCAATCTTCATGCCACCCAGGATGAACAGACCAAAGTTAATGGGAGTTATGCTCCGACTTCAGTCTTTTGGGCAGTTATTTCAGGACTTTCAGCATTTCCTCACAGAGCTCCACCTTCAATACCCAGCACAGCTGTGGGTGACCCTTGTGCTCTCTCACCATTCACAAGGAGTGAGATCTGAGGGTTTTTCTTGCTCCAGCATTCCCTTTATGCCCCAGGGATGAGGGAGATGCTTTTGTTCTGCTGCTGCATGTGGGCATGGAGAGCATCACTGGGGCAGGAGAGGCTCGTGGCTCGTGGCTTGGCTGCTTTGTCTCTGCCTCTGAACGGCAGTCACGTCCAGGCAGCACGCACAAAGAGTAACTGATGTCCACATTTCTTTTATTCCCTCAGCTTGTCTTGTATCTTGGTCCCCAAAAGTAGATAGAGAGTAGAATATTTGGAAGAATGAGGCCATGGATAAAGATTATAATAGACAGGTAATTATAATAAAGAAAGAATTATTAGATAACTGGATAGATAACCGGATGGATAGATGTGGATAGAGATCTGATAGGGTTTTTTCTCTTTTGCAAAAGCCCTAAAATAAAGGAACTCTTGCACATACATAAATCATCTAGCTCTGGGATAGGAGCAAAGACAAGTTCCCATAGCAACAAGATCTATGCTGTAAAGCTGCGCTGCCCTTTGTTATGTATCATTGTGATATTTCTCTCAGACATGTCATTGGCAATTACCCACAGAAGGAGAGCTCAAATTGTGCAGGAGCCCAGCAGATCCACCTTACATTATTTTTCTGTAATTAATGAGATTATTGAATTTCCACACTAATAAAGCATGGCAAGGACTCTGAAAACAACTCCTCTCTGAGCCAATTTCGGGTGATTCCTCGGTGCAGCACCCCCACCTTGCACACACACACCTCTGCACAGACCTTGGTGCGGAAGAAAAAGGAGAGCGGGAGCCTTCTGTAGAGCTCTCCTGCGCTGCTGTGAGTCAGCCCCAGCAGCACTGACGTTTCTGTGTTGCCAGGAGGTGAAACCCTGTGTAAATGTTCCTAAAAGCAGTTTTCAAGCTATTCATCTTTGATAACATTGTTTCTGTATGAATGCTTGAGCTTCACTTAGCTGCCTATGCATCACTTTCTGACAGGTCTCCATCTATCCTGCTGCTGCCTGCATGCAGAAAGCTCCCTTTCACACGAAGAACAGGCACTTGCTTGAGTCCATCCCTTCGGAAGCTTATTTTCCTGAAGTTTCCTTTCCAGAGGGCCCTATCCTGCCCTGGATGTCAGCAGACATCCCTTCGTGCAGTGGGGCAGGGAAGGAGCAGGACGTGACAGCAGTGCCTGGCTGTGCTGCGCTGGGAGAGCCAGCTCAGGTCCTGCACAAATCAGGATGTCATCTGTGCATCGAGCCGCAATGATTCTGTACATGCTGTTCAGCTCTTGAGGGACAGGGCTTCCCCGTCATCTCTCCTCCTCCCCCAGCTTTCTCTGCTCTTATTTTTTGTCTTTAATTATTTTTTAATATCTGAGGAGAAAAGAAAAATGTGGCAGGAGACAATTTTAGAGCAAGCATCCAGGAGGGGACTCTCCGGGAAAAAAACCACAGTGGGGTCTGGTTCCTTTGTAATTGAGTGCAAGGAGAAGGATGACCTTTGCCTTGTTGTGGCTCCTCTGGAAAGAGGGGTCAGCATCCCCACGGGGCCAGCAGACCAACTCTGCATCCACTTGTAAACACTTTAAGATCTTCTAATGCTACATTGATAGATAGCGAGATGAAACGCAGAGGACTTGTGCCAGCATATTGGAGAGTATTGAAGAGTCATTACCTCATTTTGCAGCTGGTTTTTCTGCAGTAATGCCGTTGTGGGTCTTTCAGAGATGCTTCCTGCTATTCATCTCCTTCAAAGGTTTCCAGCGTGCATCTGCCTTCTCGGCTCCTGGAAGCATTTTGAAATTCTCCCACGACGTGTGCTTTTTGGAGGCAGAATGTTGCTAGGATCACTGAAAAGTCTTTTCCCTGCCTGTTCCCTTCCTTGCAATAACAATAATTTATTGGGAAGGTGCTTGCCAGGCCCTCGATCTCATGTGGGAGATGCAGGGAGACGAGGCCCCAAGGACTTGACATTCTCCATAGACAGCAGCAGTTCAGGCAGAAAGTGCAATGGACAGCTGGGGGATGATCTGTCTTGGAGCACAACAACTTATCTTCCCACAGTGAGCCCGCCGTGGCACTTCCCCACCGCTCTCCCTCCCGCATGAGTTACTGTGCTGGGCTCTCAGAGAGCAGTTTCACAAAGAAATATTTTGCCTGCTTGCCTGTGGAGCGCTCCCTTCCCCTAAATGTACTGCACATCATCCTCACAGAGCACTGTGGGGCTGAGCAACACAGCCAGCACATCCTCATCCTGCTCCTCATTCCAGCACTGCCCTTCTGGGCAAACATTTTTCTCCTCCTGCCTTTGCAGCTCTTCTTGTAGAGAAAACCCTGGTTTTTTGTTTTTTTTTTTTTTTTTTGAGCGCTCTGAGTTCTAGCAGAGGAAAGCCCTGAAATGGCATTCACACCCACCTTTTATTTCACTAGCCTAATTTCTCTCCTGCTCCTGTTCAGGTTTCTTTCTATTCCTTTCTCTCTACCTACTCACCTACCCACCTATTGAGACTGTCTAATCTCTACATGGCAATTCTCTCCATGTTTCCAGGACCAAAGTGGTTATATTCTCATGTTCAAATGTGTTCTCTGTTCAAACTCAATTGCAAGCCTGTCATTATTTCTCACAAGTTTTCCAGCTACCTGCACTCCTGATAATGACCAGATAAATATCTTTGCTCGGCATCTCACCATTCCTCTTGATGCAGTTTGCCAGCTAATTGAAGAGCATCCTGTTTCCATGTGAATATATATCGAAAAGCTTGGCGAGTAACACAGCCAGGAGCAAACTGCTGTATCTATAGTTTGGTTAAGCCTGCTTGTCTTGATTTATTGGCAAGTATCAGGATCAGAAGAACCAATGCTACTTTCTTTAAAGCTGAAAGGAAGTGTCAAATTGTGCTGCTTAAGAGCTGCATAATGTTGAATTTCTGCTGATGTGACACAATGTCCTGGAAAATTGCGTAAAACATCTTAGAAACACAGAGTACAGCTTCCATTCACAGGGAACACCATCATGATGAATTGGCAAGTCATATCCTTAAGTTCACTGAAAGCAGATCTTCTTAAGGCTTCTCTCTAATTTCTAAGATTAATCGTTATCTTGCCCCATGCACACGCCTTTGTCAAACATGAGAACAAACAGCCCTGCTTGCAGGCCCTCAGGAAATGCTGCCTGACCAAGCAAAACATTTTCTTGAGCATCTCACTGCAATTCCAGGCTTAAGACACTTGTGTTAGGAGGAAACTGTGTACAGCAAGAAGAGTTTAGAGCTTGACTATAGATTTAAGGCAGGTTAAGAATCAAACACATCCCAAAGAGAAAAATGATCACTAGCTTCCCCAGCCCACGATGAAATCTATTTCATAAGCCCTGAGAATGGGATGTAGTCCAGCACAAAGGACCACCTAAATTCTGTTACTTCAGAAACAGTTTTTGTGTTTGTTATGTTCCTCGCATTTGAGGCCTGGGAGGGGAGCATGATCTGCTGGGCTTGGAGACGACAGCAGCCTTGTGGGCTGTGACACAGCAGCCTTGTGGGCTGCGACACAGCAGCCTTGTGGGCTGTGACACAGCCTCCCTGCCCTCCTCTGCCTCTGCCCCGGTAGGGGAAGGGATGCTGCTGCAGCTCACCATTGCTCCTGCCTTCATGTTCAGCCTAAGGGGTCTGGTGTCAGTCTTGGGAATGCTCTGCACACACAGCAGCAGCATGCTCAGACTGCCCAAACCACTCCTCCTCTTCAGCACAGAAATCCTCAGAGCCCAGCAGAACGTCTACATCAGTTGATGGCTTTCCATTACATCCCAATTTTTTTAAAATGTGCCAAATGATGAAACAAGAATCAGAGAATCAGAGAACCATAAAATGGTTTGGTTTGGAAGATACCTTAAAAACCATCTCACTCCAATCCCCCTGCCATGGGCAAGGGCACCTTCCACCAGACCAGGTTGCTCGGAGCCCTGTCCAACCTGGCCTTGGAATTCCTACAGGGCTCATTGCCAGGCTCAGTTGACATGATAGGAATAATCATTCTATCCAGAAATTGTTTATCTCCCTTCCCTGAAAAAATCCGTTCTATTAGCCACTGCTGGTTCTGAATGCTGTGTTATGAGGACCTTGGGTCTGATCAGTACAACAGACTTTATGTTAAACAAAACATAAATCAAAATTAAAACAAGCCCTTCAACATGAGAGTCATTTGCTCTTGAGACCAGACTGGAGGGGAGCTCAGACCCAGCAGCTACCTCCTTCTGCCTTGCTCTACACAGAGACCATCCCTGGACAAATGATGGAAATTGTGCTTTGCCCAGCATCACCGTTTTTTAGCTTTGTTTCCAGTCTGGCTTAAAACCAAGCATGGGAAACTACACCACTCTTTGCAAAAGAAAACATTCCACAGGGATTCCTTTAGGATTCATTTAAACTTTCTAGATCAGCACTGTTCATTTGGAAATTCATTGCCATTTTATGGACAACCTATTAGGTCAGCTCAATTAGGAAAATTGATCTAATTGAAAATTCATTTGGAGAAGAAAAATAAAAATCTTTTATTCCCAATCTTAGCACTCATCCCTTCCTCTTTTCTTTCCTCCAAAACAAAAACCAATTTGCAATGTTAGCATTCATCCCTTCCCGTTTTCTTTGCTCCACAACTAAATTTGGGCAAAAATTGGCGTAATTCAGGACTGCATATCAGTCTTGACATCATTTCAGTCTTGACAAATCTGCATTCTCAGTTTTAAGTGGTTTTGTCAAAGTTCTTCCAAACTGTTCCACCTTCAATTTACCTCTGGCCTTTACTGTTTTACCTCCTCCCTTGGCTCCTGCAAAGTATTACTTCAAAAAGAAAACACAAACAGATGACAATTTTCTATGAACCTTTCTGTTCAGACCTTCTATTAACCTTTCCCTTTGTACATAAAAACACCAATAAAATATAATCTCCCCCTGGGATCCTGCAGAGATTTGTTCCTTTTTGACCCAATACACAGGTTTTAGCCCAAATGTGTTTCACTTACTGTCTACCTTTGTTTTCTTTTCTCTCTTCTCACCAGGCTGGTCAGAAAAACCCTGAAAATTTGTCCAAATTATAAACATTTTTTGGTATATTTTGCCAATTGTCTAGTTAGTGTGTTCAGGCTGTTGTGTGGGGAGAAGGGAGCAAGAGCCTGTGAGAGAAAGAGCGTGGTGAAATATTAGGCTGATAAGCAATAATGCTCCCTCCAGGTACTGCAAGTGCAGACATTCTGACACACGGTGCTTCCTGCTCCTTGTTAATAAACTTGGCTTCCTGCTGAACCTGGCTGAGTGTCTCTGACACAGCCTCCCCTCAGCCAGGAGCTTAATGGGGCCGTTTTCATGGGTAATCAGGCGGGCTGAGGCTGCAGACTCCGAAGGCAGGTGGGCTCCCGGCTGGCCAAGCAGGGTTTTAAGTGGGAAGGAGACAGAAGCTGTGTTAATGCAGTGGCAGGGATGGACTTAGCTGGGCAGGGGTCCCACAGGCTGGTGTGTGTTTGTTTCAGCGGGGATGGGATGGGTAAATCACCCTGCAATCAGAAATCAGCGTTTGGGAAAAGGTGAGAAACCTATGTACAAAGCCCAGCCCTCCTTCCTGTGCTGCTCCCAGGGCCCCCTGCCCAAAGGGTCAGTCCAGCCCTGCTGGACTAAGGCTGGGCACACACTAAAGAGACCTTATTCCAAAACCTGTGGTGTGACATGTTTACATAGTTTACAAGTATTTCAGGAAAAATCTTTCTGGATGTGACATCCAAAACCAGCTCTGACCCTGAAAGCCAAGAAGCACGAACATTTGTTTATTTTTACTGCTTGACACAACACCGAGCAATGAAGTGAGCAAAGTTCTGCTGCTGAGTGTAGAACTTTGTACTCTTTTGCCGAGTGTAAGGGCTCCCTAATCTCTGGGTTTGAAAATTTTGCCATATAGCGAAGATGCAGTTCGACCAATGTTACAGCAATCTGCCCTGGTTTTGTGCTAACGAAGAAATTCAAAGTGTGCCACCAAGCGTGGCATCATTCAACATCACTGTCCTTATCACACCAGTCTCCTCTTCATGATGACATGGGAACAATACAAAACTTCCCAAACTTTTTGTGTTGCTTTGCAACCCAGAGCACAGGAGCATGAGAATCTGTTCTTGGATGTGCATTAGAAAATATTCATTGAATTTCGGATGTTTTTCAACAAGGAACCCACAAATTGCATGTTTCTTCATTTATTCTACTTGTAATTTATCTCTTGCAGCTGGCTATCCATGGCCCGTTGTTTCTGCTCTCTGGTGGCCTGCCTAAATAAAGGTGTATTGGGAGAGCAGCCAACTCAGTCCTGCTCTGTAGCCCACCCAAACCTGACTATGAAATGAATGTATGAATTGGGCTAAAATACATGAAGCTTTGGGGAGGATTTGCAAGTAACATCCAGATATTTGCAAATAGCAAATAATCTGATCCTGGGAATTGAAATAAGCCATCTCAGACCTTTCTTTTTCAAACAGAATCATGCTCCATAGTACAGGAGCAGGAGACTATTAATTTGATGGTAGATTTTTTTTTTCTTAACCCAACTGGCTATAATCTTTTGCATCCCACAGGCTTTTTTCCCCCCTCTTCTCCTTCTCTCTCCTGATCCAGCATGGGTCAGAGCAGCTTTCTAAAATGTAAAATGCTTTTTAGCTGTAATTCTTTCCATACAATTTCATATTTCAGAGATTAAGCCAGCATGTCCAATATGATTTCATCCCCAAGTCTGATTGCCACATTTCTATTCCCAGCATGTTGAGAGACAGGCCTCATGGTAACTGTGAGCTTTTTATTCTGGACACCTCATCTTTGATCTTCACAGCACAAAGCATGAAGAGCTGCTCAGATAAATTCCTGGAAAAACTGCTGAGCAGGACAGGGTGTGTGGGGAAACGTGAGCCGTGGTGGTGCCAGCCCTGCTGTGGGACCACCAGCTGTCTCCTGCTCAGCAGTGAGAAGGAACTGGACAATTACAAGGCCAGGCAAGACCCCCACAGTGTCCCTGTTACCTAGAGAATCCTTGATTTTCCATAGTTTGGAGTCTTAGAGGTGGAAAGACGACAGATTTTGAAGCCACTGCTTCTAGCAGAAAACTGCATGGTGAGATTCATCTTTTTGGCTCTTTCATGGTCTCTGTTCCCACCCTTCCCCTCCTGGCTGTGTGAGATTTCTGCAGGATCATAACCTTTTAAAAATAGCCCTGAACAAAGAGAATACTCAAGTATTTTGAATACCAGCCTTCAGACAGCAGTCAGCTTTCTGTCTCACCCTGGGGAAGGGGATAAATCTGTGCCTATGTGCTCAATCCATGCAATGGCTTGGTATTGCCTCACCTCCCTTCAGGGGCATTGTAGTGAAAGTGTCTATTAATGACCACTGAGTTCCCAGGTTCCATGGTAAGGGAAAGCCTGGCCACAAGGCAGAGGTAAGGGAGCAGAGTGAATACTGACAGTTTTATTTCAGTTCAAACACACCATGTTAAACTGAAGGATGGCTGGAAGCACGTGGGCAACAGAGTCAGGAATACAAGTTTCAAGTTACATGGGTGAGGTGAGACCTCTGATGAAATTATACATCTGGTATTGTCCTTCCACAGTATCAGCACAGGGTTAAGGAGGCAGTGGCCTCTTAGATGACAAAGCATTGGGAGCAGGAGCTGTGCACAGGGAGCACTTTATGCCCTGAAGTGATGACATTTTTCACATGAGTCTTCTAGAGGACTACCAAAAAAAATGAGCAAAGCCCTTTAGGGCATCAGCAGTCTCCCTTCATGCAAGTCTTCATTCAGAACTTCTATAAGGATAAATTTGACCTTGAGAGAGAGAGTTGTTCTAGGCAAAGGTTGTAAGATGACAGAGGGGTCAGAGAGGTCTATTACAGTTTCATGAGCTTGATTCTGATTAAACAAACCATATGGATTTACATCCCTTGTTCTGCTTAACCACAGCTGAGGACCCTTCAGTGGTGATGTTGGATCATTTCAAGTATTTGGTATCATCTTAATCTCTCCTGCCTCCCCTTGCTCTATGGCTTTGTTGATGTTCAGTCCTAAGAGCAGACAGCACAACTGTAAACACTTTTATTGCACCCTTGAATCCCACATTTTCCCTCCTCATATCTCCTTTTACTGCGTGGCACTTGTGTTTTGTTTTCATTTCCTCAGCAACAGAGCCTTAACTTCATTCAAGGGAGGGGAGCTCATGACACCAAGCTCCACGTTTTCTGGCAGAAGCCACAGAGGGAGCAGAGGCAGCCTGGGTGGGTGCAGTGCCTTCACCCCATGCAGGAGGGGGAGGAATCCATATGAAGTTTTATCTGCTGATGTCTACAGTGTGTTTTCCACCCTCAGAAAGGTTGCTGTCAGTTTTGGGTGGCTTTTGTGGAGTGATCCTTTAGTTCTGGGGTGTTGAGCTGCAGTTTATGTATCTTGGGGTGGGGAGGAAGAGTCCAAAGACCTTGCTTGAAAAGTAGTCAGGACCCCGAGAGTAAGAATGGCTGAAAAATCACTGTCTAATTAAATCACAAATTATGGTCTTGGCACTGGAAGGAAATCCTTTGGTCATTCCAGTCCCCATCATAAAGCAATTGAATCTCTAAAACAGTGTTATTAGTTAACAATCTGAGGCACTGTGACTAGTCTGAAAAAAATGCTGATCTTCCATGTTGAAACTGTGGGCTTTTATTTTCAGTTGTACTTCTCTCTTGGTTAGCAAAGAAAGGAGCAGCACTTCAGAGCCACCTGACAGCTTCTGTGAAGAGAAAGTCCTGGAGAGTTTGAGGTACTAAAGAAAGGCAAGAAAAAGTAGCCATAACCTCAATTCCAGGCAAGGAAGGTTTCCACAGACATGGAAAAGTTGCAATGCAAAGTCCCTTTGCTCACTTTGCAGGGAAGCAGCCCAGCGTAGAGGACAAAAAGGGCTCTCACACAAAACCCCAAGCAATACCTGCTGCTTTGCCTCCTCTGCTGCAGCAGCTCCTACCCCGAGGGCTGTGCTGGGCTAGGGCTGTGGGATCCATGGTGTACACATCCTCCAGGCTGCCCTGAGGACTCATGGCTGGGGATGCTGCTTGCTGTGCTCACAGTTTCCTTCAATGCCCTCTCAAGGCACATGGGAGCTTTCATCCCCATGTTCTCACATCCTCCCAGTGCCACACCAAAAAGTGTGTCTTGACAATTGGAATTACTCTGGGGATTTACTGAGCTTAAGAAGACATACAGTAAGAAGATTAAGGTATATATGCATCCTATAGAGAAGGACCTGGAGATGCATAAATGGGGAATACAGTGACTCCAGGTGAGGAGAGCTGCCAAAATAACTTCCCAGGCTCCAACTAGGAACGAAATCCAAACAGGATGTGACTCTGAGGGGCTGTGCCAGTGTTGCAAAAGTGCATGAGAGATTTCTACCACCCTGCTGCAAACTCACACCTTGATCAGCCTCGACTTTTAATGAGCCAGGCCAGCAACACATATAACCTATTTTGTCTTAAACATTCCTCCAGTGCCTTTTAAATGATGGTATTTACTGGGCTCCTGAGCTCCAAACATGCAAACATGGGCCACTTAATTAACTGCACGTCCTCCCAACACCTCGTACTAATGTGATGGCACTGGGCTATGTTTCAGTATTTTTAAAGGCTGCAGGCTATCACCGAGGGCAAGTGACACTGATTGCCAGCAATGCACTCCACCACATTCAAGCAGCTTTCCAGTAGCTTTTCCAGTTTCCTAGCAACGAGGCCAGACCTTAAAGTCTTTCTTAACAAGCTGTTTGTCCAGAATATGCACTTATCTCCGCATTGCAAACAGCGAATGATCTCCCAGGCCAGCTGATTATTAATAGAGGGAAATGCGATAGAAAAGCATATTTCAGGATGGACTACCCCTGCAAATTAGTTAGGTAATCAAATATTTGTCAGTGAGGAGAGGGACATGTGGATTAGAGAGGGACACAGATGCCCTAATTTGAAAGCTTGGTGTTTCTCTGTTCTGCTGGGCTTTTCTAACAAGATTCAGGGTTGCTCCTGTGGAGTTTTCTGGGGCCACTGCATGGTCTCAGGTGAGATGCTGTGTCCTCTGACTCCCTCGGAATTTGGGGTATAGCACAAGAACACAGCAAGTGAGGAACTTGTGCATTATTAAACACATACATGTAAGAGCAAGGAAGAAGCCTTGGGATTTAAAGTGCATCTGAGCGTTAACTGCTTTATTTCTCTATTTACTTTTTCAGAGCTGACTTACACAGCTAATTAGCTTCTTTTCCTCCTCCTCCTTTTTTTCAGAAGCCCAACTGACATATTTTTTTCCCTGGCAAATGGATGTGTTGAAAGACAGCCCTCCTCCACACAGATACATTTTTTTCACTACATCCACCTAACCATGATACACTCTGGATGATATATGTAGCTCTGCCCCTCAAGCAATCATTTCCTTTTATGGCTCTGAAGGGACAAAACCAGGTGACAGGCTGAGAAAGTTAAATGCTGAAAGTTTCCAAGACATATTCTGGAGAAGCTGTGCCAACAATCAGAAACATACAGAAGTAGAAAAGAGAGGGCTAGAGAGTGACACTTGACCATCTGCTGGTATTGGGAAAGAATTAACACTGAGTAGATATAATAGGAACCTTTGCAGATGCTCTGAGAGGGCACAAGTGGCAGCAGCATGCCAGAGTAAACAGAGGTACACACTGGCTGAGGAGTGGGACATCCTTCTGGCTGGCAGCCCAAATCCTGAATTCCCTGTACCCCACTCCCCCACTGCTGAAGTGTGCAGTGCTGGAAGTCAGAAAGGATTAAAGCCATTAGGATTCACCCATATAAGAAGATATAATGCCTGGACAGCAGACAGAGATGTATCAGAATGAGTTGGCTTGCACTGCTTTTGCACTGCCTAGCACCAGAATAACTCTTTTCACTTTAATGCATTTATTGCCATTGATTTATTCAGGCCTGAGAGGAGTTGAGCCTACCAAGCTCAAGCTGACTGTATGGTTTTGCCAGGAAAAGTGGTAAAACCCCTCATATCTATAGGAATATACATGCTTATGTGTATCTGTCAATGTGCATTTAAATTTTTTAAATATTTAAACTATTTAAATATTGTCCTTCTTGGGTACCCTCTTAGAAAGGGGTAGCACTTTGAGGTGCTCTCTACTGACTGAAGGAGTGTGACTGTGTCAAGATTAGGTACAGACAGATAACTTTTACATGAATCACGTAGAACAAGGCAAAGTCCTCCTGTGGTTGAATGCTAAATTTTTTGTTTCCTGAAAAACTCACCCAGCTGCCTAGCAGTGGGAAAACAGCCAACAGATAAGAACAGGAGTATTCTGAGTGAAGGTGATACAATGCAGAGCCCTTTGTTACTGACTAAAGCAAAGAGAAGATAATTCCCCCACTTTCTGGCTTTTCCACTGGTTTTCTGTAATTCTAGGTGTTTGCTCTGCAGGTGCTCATTTCTCTCCCCTGACAGTAAAGGCAGCCAGGCTGAGGAGGTATTTCTAGGCTGCTTGCATACAGTTTGGGGGATTATGACTTTTAAAATTAAAACAAGAGGCAAAAAAGCACTTAATGAGATTTAATCAGAACAAGCAGGGAGGAGAAAGACAAAATCTCCCTTACCTCAGATGTGAATTTCTTTTTCCTTGAAATAAAAGAGCAGGATGTTCTGAGGAAGTTTACATCCCAGAACTGAAGTCTGGACAGTCCTTGAACAGCAAGTGATGGCAGAGTCAAGATCCAAAGGCAGCTGTGTTTTGAGCTTGTCTCAGTACTTTGGAAACATCTGCATTCTTTATCAACATCCATAACCAGTAAAAAGATGAAGCAGTATTTCTGCAGCTGCAGCAGAGTGATGTAACCAGCATACACTGAATTTTATTTCAAGTTTTGGCCACCTCTCATGCAAGGGCAGTGGGGGATATTGTGGATGGCTAACACACAAAAGATACTTGGGGTTTGTGGAGTGGTGACGACTGAGTTTTTCATGTCACACACGTCAGAGACAGTGAAGAGACTGAGAAAAAGAAAGTCTCTCACATAGGAGCCCATCTGCAGTGGGAACCCATCCCTGGAGTTGAGTGGTAAAGAGTAAAGAGTGAGGCTGTTGGTGAATGTGTGGAACAGAGGAACTCTTGAGCATCTACTCCAGATAAAATTAGAACAAACCCAAATACTGTGTCTAAACTTGATCCGTGACTGATTGCTGTGATCAGAAAATACATGATTGAGCATTAAGAGTCTGCTTGATTTTCACACAGTCAGGTGTGGGTTGTCTATGCTGAAATACTAATAGGAGGGTTTGATCCCATGCTATTTCCTGCCTTGAGGCCAGGGAGATAGCCATACCACATGCTATGCTCTTCTAAGCCATTAACCTTTTGAAGTTTGCCCATGCTGATTTCTCTCTCCATCACAAAAAAAAAGCTAGAAACACCCTAGTACCTGGCACTCCAGTGATCTCCTTGATAAAGATAATTTCTCATTTTATGAAGGCATTTATTTAGGTGTCTGCTAATACAAAGATGGGACAATCATCTCTATACTGTGGATTGCTTTGATGAGACTTTAAAGGACTTCTCCAAGCTCTCCAAAGACCACTTGTAATGAATATTACAGTCCAATTCAGTATGAGATTTCCCCACAAGCCAGAAAAATAAGCTTTGCCCAGTTTATCAGACAGACAGAAGGTTCATTTGATTAGTAACTACCCAGCACTGTTCCTCTACTTTTCAGGGCAGAATGGCTTAAACAGTTATGGGTATGTCCTTGAAGAGGGAGAAAGTAGCACAGGACCAAACACACGTCTGGTTCCTGTGCCTAAGTGTGAGAGTCTGATCAATGGCTCTGCACATTGCTAACGAGGCACCTCATTAGCTGCATGCAGGAATATTTCCCCAGCAGCCAGGTGTGCTGGTCACGGTGTGCCAAAGCCCAGCAGCGGCTGGTGAGCTCTGGACCAGTCTGACATCCACGTGCCACCTTGTTGCCAAAGCAGTTTACACATCTGAGCAGTCCCCATGGAGGGATATTAACCTGCAGCACTGCCTCCTGCACCGCCAGCCTCAGACACTGCTGCAGGTGGGAGCACAGCCCTGGGCAGCTCCTCACCCTGAGGGTGCCACTCTGCCTCTCCTGACCCTGAGGGTGCTGCTCTCCCTCTCCTCACCCCTGAGGGTGCTGCTCTGCCTCTCCTGACCCTGAGGGTGCCGCTCTCCCTCTCCTCACCCTGAGGGTGCTGCTCTGCCTCTCCTGACCCTGAGGGTGCTGCTCTCCCTCTCCTCACCCCGAGGGTGCTGCTCTCCCTCTCCTGACCCTGAGGGTGCCGCTCAGCCTCTGCTTCCCAGCCCCTGCTGCAGCAGCGCTGGAGCTTTTGGTCCTGGGAACACAATTGTGTCGGGAGTGAGAGAGTTCCCCAGCCTAACTCTGATGTTCTGGGAAGATGGATGTGTGCTTATTTTCAGAGGTTCACTACCTGAATGGTGAATCAGGCCTGATCTAGACTCCGGTGCACTACAGCTCCTGATAGGACTTGGCAAAGTAATACAGAAGAGCCCACGCTGCCCATTGATTGAATTGCAGTCTGACCTCTCCTGCCTCTTCCCTGGCGAGACTTTTGTTCATCTTTCTGTGTTCAGTATTAGCCTCCTCTGATAGCCCCCGTTCCAGTCTGCCAGCAGTATTTATTACCTTTTCCACAGTATGGCTGTTTTCAGTTTTCTTACATTTCCAATTATACTGCACAGTTTCCATTGATCTGTTTTCTGTTAGCATGAAAATCAGAGCTGTGATCTATATAATTTAGGACTCTACCTTCATTAACCTTCCTTTTGTTTTTAAGGCAGACTATTTAAATTGATCTTTATTAAATAAAATTACAGGAGCTATCAATCCTCATGCTTCACGGTGTAAGTTGATCAGTGGCTAACTTGGGAAGTAATTGCCAGAGCACCTCTTTGTTAAGGTACTGGACAATTAGATGTGTTTCAGCAGTTTTATTCTTTCCAAGGAGTCTATAGCCTCCATAAGGGACAGTATTCTGCACTCACAGAATTGCTGGTAAATTTTGATGTAGAGTAAGAGAACAAGTGGACGGGATGGACTCTTGCCATAGCAGCTCATCTCTCAGCTGCCACAGTGGTTAACACCTCTCTGCTGATGCATTTCCAGGGCCAGATCCTTTGCTGATAGGCAACAGCACAGATCCACTGGCCTTACATGGTACAAAGATCCTCAGCTTGTGTGATTCAGCACAATTTGAGCAGTCACTACCTGTTATTTTGCCCTCTCCTGTGCCAAAAAGAGATGGGGGTGTGAATGACGAGCTTATTTATGAAAAGCAGCATTCTCCATTCTCCATTTCTCCAATTGCAAGCTGCAGCTTCTGACTGTTGTGGTGATATTTCAGTTTTGCACCAAATCAGAATCCAGTACCATCCAGGGAAACTAGAAAGCTTAAGCATGGGATGTCTGCACTCTCTCAGATATCTCCTCCCTTGCTGTGGTTCTATGTATCCTAGCTTCCTAAATTGACTTTTCACATTATCTAAACATATTTAGACACAAGATTTTACAATTACAGGAAAGTTGCTTTCAACTTCCTCCTACTCTCACTCAGATCGTTTCTCTTTCGCTCTCATGTTCTTATCATATTTAAGAATTCTGCGCAAATGAGCATTAATGAACCAATTTAAAATTATTTTTCTATGAGCAATTTCAGCTGCAAGACGCTTGATTATGTGAATCCAAATGATGTGTGTGGGGGGGGAGGGAGAGCACAGAACGTGTCTTCGCTGCAGCAACCCGTGACCAGTTTCAGCAGGAGCAGGTATGTGCAGGAGGGCTGAGCTGCCACCTGAATGCTGTCTGCACAGCACAGCACGGAGAGGAGATGGTGCAGGGCTCTCAGGGAAACACACAATCACAGCCAGGGCAAACAAAATCTTCCTCCCCGTGTCTCTCTCCTGAAGCCCTACCTGCACTGCCTCTGCAGGACCCTGGTACCTGCAAGCCCATCTGTGTTCTTTGGCCGGGGAAGCAGCAAGCACAGCGACCTGCTGGCAGGAAAACCAGCACTAGGGGGTTTGTGGGGTGGGGTCCCCGTGGAGGAAAAGGTGGAGGCACAGGAAGGGTGGGTGGATTTGTGTCACCACACACAAGGTGCATCAATCCAGGGTGGGAAGATATTTAACAGCTGTGTTTGTAAGGCACAGTAGCACGTAGGGACTGATGATACCTTAAAACCTTGCGTGCAGCAGCTGTGCACACTAATATATTGTTTTTCAATCCCAGGTACATTCTCGTACTTTAGCTCTATAAATTTTAAAGTTAATTCAGAAAGGAGTTATTCAGTATTGCAATAAAATGTGACAGCTTTTTTCTTTTCCTTCTTCCTTCTTCCTGAGGCATAAGTGGGGAAGAGAAGCTGCTCTGGTGCAGAAACCAACAACCACAAGTCAAACCACAAGAGCTCCAAGGGCTCAGTCCACCTCCTGTGGAAGCTGGGCACCAAATGGGATCCAACCCACAGCAGCTGAATCATGGCTCCAAACACCTCTGAGAAGGAAGGTCTCAGGTTCTTTCCTAGTCTGGGGTGGTTTCCACTTTGCCTTCCAGCTTGAGGATAGGTTTCAGTAGAGTGGGCATTGCTGACTTTGGGGTTTGATCACTCTGCAAGGGAGGGCTGTCTGGTGGGTGCAGAAAAGGCACTGGTTTCAAAACTCCAGGTTTTTTTCCTCCAGCTCTACTATTGACTTTCTCTCTGACCTTGGGCACATCAATTCTTCCACTGAAGTAAGTGGGAACTCAATTGCATTTTACGTTTCTTTATGAGTCAGATTCTCTTTCTGCAAAATGAGGATCATAACACTTAACTACCTCTCAGAAGTGCTCTGAGGCCTAACAACAAATTAATGTTTGAGATCCTTGGATCTTTTTAAAGAAAATTCCAGTGAAAAAAGTCAATTTGTTGAAACTGAAAAGTTCTGAAGATGAGAATTGTTTTCAATGCATTTCTCCGCTTGGGAAAAAAAAGAGATTTAAAGCACAGTTTTGAAATGGATGAAATACCCTGTTTCAGCATTTTGAAAGTTAAACATTTTTGGTTTTCATTTTGAAATTACTTTCCATTTATTTTTTTCATTATATTATATGCTATAAATATGACACAAAATCAAGGAAAATTGAGGCATGACATCTCTGTTTGTTAAAAGTGAATGGCTTTGAACTACCTGAAAGGGTATTACTTTTTTAATTTCCACTGCAGAGAACTCTGACATCTCCTGGATTTGCTCTGACTGAATATCTGGCACAATTTCAAAATCCACCAGGAAATGGGATTTTTGTCCTCCTCAGAACCCATGAGGGCATGAAGTCTGTGACACTGCCCCCAATGTCACATGGGGCTGCTGTCCTGAGGAACTCTTCTGCTAAAGTGAAAATATCAAATCAGAGAGGTGCAAGGCCTGGGGAAGAAGATAAAATACATGGTCCAAAGATGCCCAGTCATATATGGCTGTGCCCACTGGACACCATTTCCATAAACCTGCAGGTGTTTAAGCATTGGAGCAGGTGACCTTCAATTCCTGCTGAGTTTCTGTTGTGGGAAAATTTTAAATTCTGTCAGATGTTTGTAGGAAAGGCGTAAGTAAAGCTGACCCTGCATTAACAGGGTGAGCACAGATGAACCACACAAGTTCTCCTTCAGCCCTGCAGGGTGATGCCATTACTTGCTTGGGCGATGTGGTGCTGGTACCAGAAGGTCCCTGGGAAGGCAGAGGGACCACGGTAAGAAAGGCAGCAAGAGAGATGGGAAACTGAGTTTCAAAATGACACTAAACAAAATGGAAGAACAGGAGCTGGCTGGACTCACAAGGCACATCAGCCATGGGAGAAAGGACATGACTCCTGAGGGGTCCAAACACAACAAACACTAAAAGCAAAACTAAATTCAACTGAAACTTTTGTCCATAATGGCCCTTGCACACTGCATGTATAATAAACTCTGAAAGAAATCAACTACCAAGAGTTATTCTTCTCACAATGGAAGTTTGTTCTCAAGTCCTTTGCTTTCTGCCCAAGCAAAAACAACCCAATTGTTACTCATTCATGTCCCAAGCATAGTTTTAATGTGGTCCCCCTGCTGTGCTCATTTGCTTCCCCTCCTGTTCCAGCAGCAGAGGCGCCCTGAGCGTTCACCAGGCAGGATCAAACCGGGGCTGTGGGTGTGTCCCTCACATGGGAGCTGTCCCAGGCAGGACACAGGGACATTCACCACTCATCCAGCAGAGTTCAGGGGAGTTGGACAAGAACCAAGCTGCAAATCAGGCCTCATCTTTTGTGACGCCAGCTGCCAAACGTCTTAATAGCAAGCACTCCACTTTGTCCTCAGTTGCAAGGGATGCAAAACATTGCCTTGAGAGATGTGGCATGAGGTGGAAAAGGTGCAGCTCCAGCTCTCCTGTCCCAGCCTTCCTCTGTGTGTTCAAACACCTCAGTAATGCTGTACCACACATTGCACACAAGAGCTGTGGCCACAGGCACGTGACAGGGGTCTCCTTGTAGCGTAAAGGTCACTGGGCACTTGCAAACTGATTTCAGCCAGGTGAAATGCATCCTGTGTTTGCACTGTGGTGTTTTGCAGTGCCCACACAGAGCCAGCACTGGAGTCAGCAGGACAGAATGCCTGTGTCACCACTGCCCTCTCACCCCAGAGACAGCATGTCTCTGTGCCCTGTGACCTTCCTTACTATGACTCTCCTGGTGATCAGATTAAAGGGAACAAGGTGATCTGAGCCCTATCTCTGCTGACACTCTGAATTCCCACTATTTATCAGCTTCTCTGTAAAAGGATTTCAGATTGCATTTCCGTATCTGGCATATGGAGACTTTCATTTATGTGACAGGTTGATTCTTTTATCAGGCGTTTATAAGGATTTACAATACCAGTGCACTCCTCCTGCAGCACAGGATTTCTCACAGAACAAACACTGGCAGAGGGACGGGATGTCGTCAGAGCAGTTTTTACTTCTCTTTCCTGTCCCACCTTTCCTAGGCTTTGCAAAGGCAGGTCAGTACAACAAAGGCTGTGAAAACACTAATGCTCTTCCCAAGCATTTTCTGCAGGGATGAGTGATGATGGATGCAGGCCCATTAAAAGAGCCGAGTACATGAGGCTCTTCTGTCCTTGTGAGATGGGGATACAGGCAGCCAGAAATCCCCTGCCAGCAGGTGAACAGCGATAGGCAAAGGAAG
The DNA here is from genome assembly GCA_013397815.1 of Aleadryas rufinucha. NCBI lineage: Eukaryota > Metazoa > Chordata > Aves > Passeriformes > Aleadryas > Aleadryas rufinucha. The sequence goes on from VZTH01009906.1 coordinate 1,274,914, forward strand.
AGGAGAGAGGCGCTGAACCCTGCAGGAGATCTGCAGAGAGGAGACAGATACTGGATTTGCAAAATAAAATCCTCCAGGACAGAGCCTGCAGGGCAGGGATTTCTCCTTTTTGACAGCCTACAGTGAATGAAGCACAAAATAGCCTGCTGTCTCTGCAGACAGCAAGGATATTTGGAGATGTCAAACTGTAGTACAGAGGATGCACAAGAGGAATGGAGACACAGCTAACTACCTCCCAGGCTTCTCATTTCTTGTTCCAAGTGGGAGATCCTGAAATCATGCAAGCTTTTCTTGCGTTCCTGCTGGAATCTGAAATACAGCTTTTTTTCTGCTTTGGGATAGTAGATGGAAATAAAGCTTATTTGGTCTTTGTTATCTGTCCTTGGTTCAGATTCAAAATTGCCTGGATTTAAAGCCCACGTATTTTTCAGTCCTAGCAAGGGACAGGGGAATATCAGTGGACACAGCCAGGCATAAAGTCCAGTTCCCCATTTCTAAACTCCACGTAGAAGCAGTTTCTCAGATTCTTTCAGGGGTTTATAAGGACAGGTTATTTCTGCTGCATAGTTGATGATTTGCCTAATATAGCTCCAGTCTCATACTGAGATTTGCTTTCTGATTTGACTTTGATTTGACAGTTGCATTTGGTAGTCTACAATGATCAATAACACGTTAGCTTTGGTAATACAGTTTCTTGATTTTTAGTTTGAGTTGGTTAAGTGCCTTGATAGAATCTGTAAAGTGCCCAGAGGCCCATTAGGCTCAGTTAGGACCCCGGGAACAGCTCTTCAGGCAGAGGCTGATTTAAAACTGCCCTGCTCGCTGACCACCTGGGGAGAACTGGGTGCTGCTTCTTGGCAGCAAACCCTGTCACAGTCCTGCCCTTTCCGTGTTCATGAGCCTGTCCTTGTGCAGACACTCAGTGAACTGGTTAAGAAAAGCAAGTCACCAGAAACAAAAATCAAAAGAAATGTTTTTGTGCCAGTTTAGGTCACCAAACTGTCTGAGAGCATCAGGCATGCTGGTTCCAGGGGCAGAGCAGCATCAAAGCTGGGAGGATTTAGAGAACCAGCTACAGTACTCTACCAGCAGAGAAAGTTCCTCTAGGAAAATTACAGTGCTGCACTAACTATCTATTTGGCTTTTCTCATTAAACATTAAAAGTGTCTTCAGCTGTGTTACCATCACCTGATATTGCCACTTGAATTGTGAACGGCCACATCTACTTGGGGCTTAATGAGGTTTAATTAATTTATAGCCACACCTTACTTCCCTGGTGTTAATTTGCCTGCAGATGCATGTGTGAGACTATGGATACATAGTCTCTCCTTCAGTTTGAAGGGGCAAAAGGTACATTGAAGTGACAAATAAGAGTCTCAGCAAAGCTGGGGTGGGGATGAGGGGGAGAGATTATACAGTGAGGGCTTGGTCACAGCACTAGAATCAGCACTGCCTTGACAGAGCAAGCAGTAAATGGGTCACAAAAAAGGGTCTCATCCTTGGTCTGTACAGGGCAGAGCAACACAGAGAGGGGAGCTGATGCTGCCTGCACAGAGCCCCTTCTGACACTGCAAACCAAGGAGATCTGCGCTCTTGAAGGGGAATGATCTGAGCCTCCTGCTCTGTCCATGTACTGCCAAACAGACAGGAAAAGAAAGGGAGAACAGGGGAGTGCTCCGGGGTGTTTGACAGGGAGCAGCACAGAAAAGGCTGTGAAGAGTTTGGTTTAAACCCACTAGCATTGAAAAAACTTGCAGCCAAGTGCCAGCCATCCAATATGCAGGCACAGTTGGATAATGTTAAGGGTGATGGCTAGCTGCAAACAGATTCTGGGTGCCTGTTATTTTGCTGAGAATTTCCATGGGTTTTGGAGAGTTTAAATCAGAACTTTAATGGGCTTTTGATGTTGTTTTAGTTTGGTGAATAGTTTCCCGTTGTATCTGCTTATTCAGTGAAATAGCGAGGAAGCGCTGTTACAGTGGAAGATGACAGGAGACTATAGAAGCCTATCTCAGCTGCATTTGCACAGCAGAAGCCTTTAAAAATCACTGTGCTATGAACAAGACATTTCCATATTTCACGGCTATTTTTGCTGGATGCCTAAAGTTGATGATACAGCAAAAAAAATTTGAATGAAGGGAGAAGGGAAAAAAAGTCCTTCTGCTGTTCCTTTCTTTCCCACAATTTGCATCTCAGCCATGCTTCTTGGCAAAGCCAACAAAGCAAAGTATGTTGTGGCTGTAAAATGATAAGCACATGGGCTATGCTGAGGATGATTTGTCCCTGGTATTTGGTTAGGAAAATGGGGATTCATTTTGAAGTTGAACATTAGACTCTTTTTTTGCTTTGGTGCTCCTTTTTTTTCCCCAAAAAACTTATAAGGGCAGCTGTATCTTTTGGGAAAAGAAGGTCAGAGGGATTCAGGGACATTGATTTTCAATGTGTGCTCCCACTTAAACTTATGGCAACAGAGAACTGAATCTTCTGTATGCCTGGATAGCCATCACCCCCAATACTCTGCTTACTTATCTAAGCCTGCAGAGACCTACCAGGCCCTATAGTTTTCATGGAGTAAGAAAGCATGCACAGAAAAAGTCAATAATAGGCAGGGGCAATCCTGCTAAGTGCTGCTCGGTGAGTCTGTAGGACATGGCACTAGACTGAGGAAGCTAAAAATAAGAAAATGAAAACAGAAATGGAACTTCAAGGAAAGTTTCCTCATGTATTAGTCTGTTGTATTTCCAGAGAGGCTGCTTAAGACTCTGGGATATTATGCCCTTGTGTGATGCTGTGCCCAAAATTATTGGTTGCTTTTCAAAGCTCCTAGAGGCTGGGGTTTTTTTGGTTCTGTATCATTTATGCTAATTATCATCTGTGACCATTTCTTGGGCCCCTTCCATGTGTTTGACAGTCTCTGTCCCACTGTGAAAGGCACAGTGTATGCTGAAATGCTCTAGTAAAATCACATGTTCCTCTGCAATTAGCTCAGTTCTTATGGCATCGCTAAACAAGACAGGCTTGGGGTATTTTTTTTCCAAAGAAGGATTTGAAAAGACCTTGTGGACTGGAAATGGGAGACCAGCTTGTGACTGATGGAAAAAGATCCCATGCATGCCCAGGACCAATGGAGACTCTCACGATCCTGGGTGTTTTGAGCTTGCCCTGTGACTACCTGGTCATTTGGCACATAGCCCAGTACCCCAAAGGCCTTCCTTGTGCACCACAAAGTGCAAATGCCACTTAAAAGGTCTTTTCAACCCAGATGTAGTGAAGCATCTTGTCCTTGACCTATCTTCAGCAGCCATGAAGAGGATGAGGTTTTTCCTTTAGATCTGCAGACCAACTAAAAGCAGAGACCTGCAGTTTTCTTTCCCTAAAAGACTGAAGTTTCTCTAGTCTGACATTATTACAGTGACCACAGGCAGCCCTGGGCTGGATAAGGGGTTGCCAGTGGGGACATAGGTTTAAAGAGCAGGCTGAGGTGTCAGAATAAGGAAAGCTGTTTCATCCAAAACTTTAGACTATGGGGCTCAGGCGTCTCACACACCCCATGGAGGAACTGAGGTGGAGACCACAGCTCAGGGCTGGCAGTCAGAAAGTCAGCCAGATTGTCCCAAGTTGCTGAACATCTCTATTGCTCACTCTCTCCATCCATAAAACAGCACTATAACACTTGTCTCAGATGGGTGTGCGAGGATCTGTGGCTGCAGTAAACCTTGCAGCTGTTGGCTGGAATACACCATACCAACACTCACTGCTGTTACTAGGGAATAATTCTTTGCATATGACCCAAACAAACTGAAAGGGATTTTAAAAGGTGGCTCTGTGCCATAGAAATTACGGTGATGCTGGCTCGGGATAAGCAAATGGTTTGAACAAGGCTATCCTCTGCTGAACGCTGAAACGCAGAAAAAGCCCATTCGATTGGTTTTTAATAGTGGGAAGATCACACAATTTTTTTCTTCATATGCTTTTGGCTCTGGGAGCAGTGAAAAAGCATTAGAAGTACTCAAAACACTGGAAAAGCAAAGAGAACAGCTAACATTAATCTGACCCACAACAGAACAGTGCAAACGAAGGCTGCTTTCATCAGATTTCTACCATGTTCATAGGAGAACTGGGAGCAATTCTAGAAATAAAATCCAAAATATGGGATCTATTGCAGATTGCATCTGCTGAAATACCTGCAGGAGTCAGCAACTCCTACTGCAGACTGGAGTTTGTGGAAACAACTAAAACTTTCCAACAAGTAAAACTTTCCTGGCTTTGACTCTGTTTAGGTCAAAATTTGGGGAATTACGGGAGTTTCCTCAGGCTAATAGCAAAAATCAAGGGATGTAAAACCCATATGAAACACAACTGCAAATAGGGTCATACTCTAACACAGATGTGTCTGACACTAGAAGAGAATCCAAACCCAGCGAAACCACTGAATCTTTCCCTTCCCTTCACAATTCCTGTTTCAATTCAAGCCTCTCATAAGGCTAAAAGAGGTGAAATTTAAAATTAGGTCAGAGTTCTGAACTCCCGTTAGAGACACTGAGGTTGCTGTGGTTGTTACCAGAATAAAGTCTTGAGCTGCAATCATTGCTTACTCCGAGAGGAGCTGGGCCCCTGTGCTCCAGCAAGGATTCACTGCCCCAGGATGGCCGTGCTATAAGGTTTAATCAGGTTAGCTGGGTTTTCTCTCTTGATTTCACAGCCTCCATTCAGCCCACCAGATTATAAACTTTCAACATGTAATTGAACCTGACTCAAGGAGCCAATTGTGTTCCAGTGAGCTCTAAAAGGGGGAATGGCAAGGGCTAAAGTTTTCATTCAACGAATGCAATTTCTATGCGCAGAAATCAATTCAATTGACATCAGTTGAGCTTTAATGCTGAATTAAAGAGCTGCCAGGTTCCCCCCATGGGGCTTTTACAGTCCGGGTTTTATGAATTCATTAAAATGCACACACAAACTTTTAGGGAAATAGCATTACACTGTAATAAGAGCTACAAATCGACCACATTCCTCTGAGAGAGAAGTCTAATTTGAGTTGCCTAGTTGGCAAAATTGTTTTCCATTGCTTTGCATTTATTAACAGAGGGTGTCATATTTTCCCTGGTTTCCATTTTGGTTTCTAGCTGTTTGCTTAGCAGGGCAAAGCATCATGTTTAGAAATATCAAGGGGAGATGAAGTCTTTCAAAAGCAGGTGCCCACTTGGGAAGCTGTAGTGCAGCTGAGGCAAACCCTGCTTCAGGACAGCCAGGATGGTTGGGCTGGCAGTCTGAACAACTCAGTGGACACTTCTAGATTGATGGTCTCTGCCAACGGGAAGTTGGAGCCCCTCAGTCTAGGATGGAGGAGATCAGCAGGATGTCTGCAAAGACATCTGTGCTGAAGCAGAAACCAGCTTCAGTAAGAGCTGAAACTCGAACCCAGGCCAGTGGAGAAGTGAGAGAGCCAGACATTTTAGAAGAATGTCTGGAGTTTCAGTGACCAGGTGAAGGTCACTGAAATTAATCTCACCAAAAAGAAGTAGCCTTGCAGCAGCCCACAGCTTCCATTTTCTCTGCATTAACTGCAGGCACAATTAAACTCACAAATTTCACTTTCCTCTGATTTACTGACAATGGCTGGGAAGCTGCAGGGGCAGCCACAGAAACCATGCCCATGGAAAAGTCCTTTGAATGGGTCAGCATCACTGGGCTGCCTCTGTGTCTGTGTTGTTGCCCTTCTCCTGTGGCACACATTGCAGCACTTGCTGATAATGAGCATTCACAGGGTTTCATTAAGTACGCTCTCTAATTGGATTGATGACCCTGGTGATTGGAGGTCTTGACCTATCCATAAAACAAGTGGGACTTAGAAAGCACAATTTCCTCGTCCTGCTGTTTTCCTAGCATGACTTGGCTCCAGCTTTTGACGGATGAGAGAGTCTCTAGGGCTAATTCAGCTCCTGCAGAGAAGGCACAGTTGATGTCATTTGGGATGGTGAATTCTGCAATAGGGACACACATGCCTGTGGAAGAAGACTCTAGAGACAAATCTGACAGGCAGCCAACCCTCTGTCGAGTGGTAATAGATAACAGCCACTGCCAACTCTCATTTCCAGGCTAACTTAGTGATGTGGAATGACTCCATATGCTCCAAAAAGACCTGATCTCCCACTCTGAGGGGTCAGGAGGACCTAGAGATGCAAGGGAAAGGGGCACAGAGTCACCGAGGACAGGACTCTTTGCTCCCGAGGTTGAAGGTATCTCAGTGCTGGATGCACACCTGGGACTCCCTCCAAGCAAACAAAACTAAATGGCACCTCTATCCCTAGTGACAAATCATCCAGAGCAGCTGAAGGAGGCATGGCACAGAACAGACTCATACAAAGGCAGTGCATCTGTTGGCTTCCTCTGCTCCATTCCCGAGATGCCAAAGTAGCCAACAGATCACAGTGTTACAGCTGTGGGGTGTGCAGAGTACTAAGGCATTATTTGTGTCACTTCCTCAGTGTTTTGCACAGACTGAGCTTCTTGTGGCCATTCACGAAGGGTTGTGAAGAGGAACCTACAAGAAGATTAATTCAAAGGTTGTATCTTTGAATATCTTTGAATTGCTGGACAGCTATTACTTTTAAAGAGCAGATATTTTCCTTTTCTTCAAATCTATGCGTTTTTTTCCCCAACAGGGGTTTGTATAAGACCAGGAAAAGAAATTCACTGCAAATTTGCTCATGAGCCAGCTAAGATACTAGAGGGGGAGGGGAAGGGGGAGGACTCCTCTCTGCCTCCTTTTTTTCTTTTCAGTGGATCATGCTGAGTCTTTGCAGACAAAAATAAGGCTCTTTACACATAGAGAACTCACAGGAGAAAAGGGGGAACAAGAGGTAACTAGGCCAAGCACTCTTACAATGAACCCTGGTCATCTGCATAGCAAGAAGAAAATGTCCTTTACCCATATCCCCAAAACACTGTGAATATCCAGGTGGAAAGTTCCACCCAAGATGTCTGGAGACCCATCAGCAGCAGGACTGGGACCCTTCTTTTTAACCTGTAAATTGACACAAATGGGCAAATTACAGACCCTGCAGGAGGGATTATGCCTGAGGCAGACAAGATGCGATTCATGCAGCAAAAGCATCAGGAAGGGGAAAGCTCAGTGCCTCCATTCCTTGCCCAATCCCTTTTCCCAGGTCAAGAAGCAAAGCTCGTTGGAAATCGTCGTTTCCTCAGCAGGACACAAATCCTGCTGCTGGCCAAGTCCTGCAGGCAGTGGCAGAAGCCACGTGGTGAATCAGCTTTCCTGAGGCCACCTGGCTCACATGCCCCAAGCTGCCAGCTCCAAATGGAAGGCTTTCTAGCTTGGAAAATCTTAGACACTTGTCAGTGCGATTGTATATGCAGAAAATGTCTGTGACAGATAGACTGCTAGATAGATCTTAATAAGAATTGTTCTTAAAACCAAATGTTCCAAGAACCTGGTCCAAAAGAGAAAAATCCTGTGAGTCTAAGAAAAATAAATCCCATTAAAAGAAATTTGGAAACAAACCCTAAAGACAGTTTGAAATGTGCAAACAGTAATACTCCAGGTTATTGCAAATCTCTATTTATTTGATCCCCCTCTCCTTCATACTCCCACACATCCCTCTCTAGACCTGCTTGTGTCTGCACTGGACCATGATAATTCATTCCCTGGGAGACTTTCTCTGGAAAGAGAAGGAACGGGCAGATTGGAAACTTCGGCTGCATCCTGGCTATCAAAAGAGATGTGCAAATAGATGGCGATTCCCGACGAGCAGCACCAAGGTTTCTATTTTCTTGTTCCGGAGCGTAACTCGGAGCCTTTCGCACGCCCTTTCCCCCGCCGTGCCCCGGGAGGGGCTCGGGGAGCGCCGGGGACGCTTCACTCGCGGGGTGCGAGTGACACCCTGTGGTCACCTCTCCCCGGGCTCCTCCCGGACTGCCAGGGCTCGCAAAGAGCAAGGGATGGCAGTGGGATGGTTTCGGACCCCCGCCAGGGCATTCCTCTCCTCTCGGCAGCTACAAAGCGGCGATTCTTCGAGCCGGGAGGAGGAAGAGGGGCCGCCGTCTGACTCAAAAGGCGAATGGCTCTCTCAAGCTCCCGGAGCTTCAGCCAAATCTGAGGCTGGGAGGGGAATCGGAGGTTTTCTGTCCCCATGTGGCTGATTCCTTTTAACCTGCTGCTCTCCCACCCATGTGTTTGCCCGGCACTGCAGAGCTCAGCACTGATGTGATCCCGGGATCATCCCGTGGCTCTGGCTGGTGGACTCGGCAGTGCAGGGGTAATAGTTGGACGTGATGATCTTAGGGGTCTTTTGCAACCTGAATGATCCTATGATTCTAAGGATATGTTTTCCTGTGAGATTGCTAGTTGTGCTCAGAAAACTGTGGAGAGCTGAAAAGTTTGGGCAAAGGCTGGAGAATCACCTAAGCAAATGCAAAGTGCAGCAAAGAATCACTCATCTTTAATCCAGGTCCAGACTCTCAGAGCTGTTCAGGCACACACAGTGAAAGCAGCATGATGGAGATGCAGGACCATAAATACAAAGTGCTCCCAGGCTCACCAATAACCAGACGTGGATGCATTGAAGTTTTAAGTAGAAGTTTGCTCAGCTCAGACTGAAGCCCCACCTCTGCAAACGTTTCTTTTCATGGATAACTGCATATTTGGATTGTTAGGGGTTTTAGGTTTTCACATGGCATGAAGAAACGAAGACATCTTATTCCCAACACATAGACAGAATCACCCAATCCACCACTATGTAATTATGAGGGTGCAGAACATTCTGGTTTGCAGTTGAGAGCAGAAAGGAAAAATATCTCTTACAAGAGGAAGAAGAACCCAACACTGCAATCACATAGTTGCTGTATTACTTGTCTGGATCAAGTACTGTTTTGTTCAAAATGTCAAATTCTGGATGTGTGTGTTTCAGCAATCCAGATAGTAGTTAGCTTGAAAATCATCCTTCTGTCACTGAATTTCCAAATTACTGGGAAAAAAAAGGAAGTGAAAGGAACTCTGCCTTTAGGTTTGGCAACTCCTTCCAATTCAGCAGCAGACCAACAGTTTTCATGTGAATTCACTGCCCCCAGCACAATTAGGTGTTTATGATTTTAGGTTTTCCTGCAGTAGGAGGGAGAAATGATTAATCTCTTTATTAGGGATGGGTGGGAGGAGAGAGTTCAGTGAACATCCATATCTACTGAATCTCCAAACTTTGGGGTACCTGCCCCTCCTGACCCTTCTACAGCATTCCTCTCAACTGGATAATTTTAGATCTTTGCGTACCTGCTAATATCCTCTGCAAAAGAAGGTGGGGGGAAAGTAGATTGTAAATTTGCATACATTTGCATATATTTGCATACATTTCAGCACATTCCCTCAGAGGTACGTGCTCTCCTGCTAAGAGGTGATTGTCCACCAAACTCTAATGTGAAAGTGCTACTATCTTCCTGTGCTCACCCATGAACACAGGCAGGATGGGAGAGTCACAAATACTTACGGGCTAAACACTCTGTTTCCACAGCTCAGCATCTCAGTCATGGAGCAGGTCAGCCTGAAACCCAGGTTATGAAATAATTTCATATCTCTTTGCTCTTATCTGTCCTACAACACATACCAAAGGCAAAGCCCTGCTGTGGGTTGTCCCACACAAGCACTTGCAATTCTGCCTCTGCAGGATGTCTGTCCACAAACCCATCCAAAATTTATGGGGTGTTCACCAAACTACCACAACTCTACTCCTCCTTCCACAGGTGTGAAAACATGGAGAAAAAAGCTGCCAGGCTTGTAGGCTCCAGCAACCACATATAAGCACAACAAGTCAAGAAATCCCGGAGGCTTTGGATCTGCCAGGTATTTTCCAATGCAATAGCCCAATTCAATCATTCTCCATCTTGAGACAGATTATGATGAACCATTTCCATGGTTCGATCTGTAGTTCAGTGGTGGTCCTGGAGGTTGGTGCATCAGGTTCCCAGGAATCAGAAGACTTGGCTTTCACTGGAAATCGAAATGCAACAAAAAACCAGCCCACACGCATCACCATCTTCTAACCCTTCAGGTTGTGCAAATCATCTTCCTAATGTAAATAGCTTCAGTAATTAGGATTGTTGAATATACAGTACTAAGGAATGTGCAGTTCATTATTTTTTCAATGAGAACATATTAAATTATGCCTTTTGATATCTCTTTTTGAAATGTGGGTTATCAAATTTTTATGTGCTTGGATGTGTGTGCTGACTCTGTCCATAAATAGCAAATGCACTTAAAATACTAACATTTCCTCATAATAGCTTGATTGATGAGATTTTGCTTTAAAAAGAGGAGGAGAGGGAAATCAGATAAAAGAAGCTGGCTTGGGGGATTTTGATAGGAATATCTGTAAATCACGATTCACCCAACTATCAAATGATCCAGGAAAGGATTGAGCCCCTTCTGAGCAATCAAGGAATAAAATTGGTTTCTGTGGACCCTCACCTGCTGCAAAGTGCCTTAGTTGCTGCTGCTTGAATGAAACCACTGCTTTACAGCAGGTGACCTTTCATCCCCAAAATGCAGCAATAAAGGAAAACCACTCTGCTTTGTCACGGGTGTGGCCTGTTTGGTGTGGTCACTCCTCCAGCAGCTCTGTCCCTGAGGCCACCAAGTCTCAGGTTGAACCCATACTGAGTTTTAGCAAGTAATGAGCAGAGGAGATGGGACATCCACACAGGATGTTATTCTTCATAGAGAATCACTGTCCTTAGATAAAAACATATCACATCTGTCAAGTTTCCCTCCATTTGTAGGAAGGACCAAATATAAGGGTTCAGCCTCAGAAATGAGAGGTCTCCTGACTTAGAGTTGCCCTGGCTGCTAAACAGATGGTGCATTTTGAAGGAACTGAAGCTCCAGTAATTCCCCTCATGCTGCAGCCTCAGATCCATCATCCTTTAGCTTTCAACAGCCAGAGGGAGACAGGCATAACTGTGCTTCAGAATAGGGGCTGGAACATTAGTCAAGCCAACCCAAATATAAATCCAGCACCATCAGGTCTTTCCCTGCAGCTATGTACTGTCTCCCATGTGGTTTTTAGGCAACATTTTCCAATGTACTTTCTGATAACACCATCGTCAAGTAGCACTCAGGACATTATCCCAATATTAACACACACACAAAACCCCTCTTCCTGCAATCAAATATTTCCTTCCACCAAGAGAGCTACCAGGTTGTGGGCACATCTGTTGGCTTGTTTATACTTTAATGTCATCCAAATAACAAGAGCATCAGGAAAAAGAAAACAAAACACAGAAAACCCTCTAGTGGGGTTGGTGCTGCTGTGTGTACCTATGGTAACTACTGTGAGCATTAAGATGAAGCACTTCAAGCACGAATAATAATAAAAAAAAATCTAGAAGATAGATTAAAGCACCACAGCACTTTGTAATAGTATTTGTAATGCAGATAAAGCATTTGTACTCTAATTTCCAGCACCACCAACAAAATAAGTAACTGTGCTTGGATTGCATTTTTCTTTCAAAAATGGTTCAAAAATTATTCATATTGAAGGAAAACAACTTAAACTGGATTTAGAAACACAATGCAAGCGGGAAAGTTGCTCGCTGTTATCAGCATGACAAGAGCAACCTGTTCCTTTGATAAATGGTGCTTGAAGAAAGACACAAAGCTCATCTGCTTTGTGTTTTAAGTTTAATTAAGTAGCGAATTAATGTTTGCAAAGTGCTTTGAGATCCTTCATCAGACAGAGCGCCTACAAGTGCAAAGTGCTTTCAGCATGAAACACATTTCCAGGAGTTGTACTAACCTATTTGTGTCTGTCTGACAGCCTGATCTGCAGCCTGAAGTGGTCAGGGATAAGATCCCCGCTGACTTCAAGGTGTATCAGATCAAGCCTGCAGGACATAAGTCTTGATTTAGTAGGCAAGTCCCCCAGAAGAGAGCTGGAATACTTCCACACTTAGAGTCAGGCACGTATTTAAGTAGCTTGCTTTAGAGAGTATATTTTTATATGCGTGCTATTCACCGAGTCATAGAGCTCAGGGCCAGAAAAGGCCATTAGCACAGCTCGGACGACCTCCTGTTTATTTCAGGCCATTACATTTTACCCAATGTCCCCGTGCGAGTGTAACAACCTGTGTCTGCTGAAACAGATCTTCCAGAAAGTGCTTCCAGGCTTGCTTTAAGGCCAGGTGGATATAAGGAATCTACCACTTTCTTTGGACTAGTGCTTAATCAGCCTCACTGCTTAAAATGTGAACCTTACTTCCTTATGCCTCCTTTGAATTTATTTGGCTTCAACTCCTGGCCATTAGTTCCCAGCTCTACCTTTCTGCCCTGGACAGAAGAGCCCTTTAGCAGAGAGAAATTTGCTGCAGAAACATTTGCTAAGGTAGCATTACAAAAGCTACCTTAATGCTTGGGAGTGGATGATCACTGCTCGGGATAAAAAAGGAATTGAAAGAATTAATGTTAGTCTATAGGGTGGTAGGTAGGTACAGAGATGTCTCTGCTCCAAAGATGCCATAGCCTAGGAGGACAAAAACAGTCAGATGAGGGAAAAGTAAGGCCAGGAATATGACTGCCATTGGAAAAGCATCTTCTTAGCTCTGTTTTATTGCCACTCATTTGCATTGAGAAGGGTGGAGGTGTTACCAAAAATCAGTAAAAATAAAAAACTCCTTAACACCCTCCTTAACAGAGGTATACAAAAACCTCCTTTTCTGGACAGTTACAGCCTGTGTCTTGGCAACACTTGGTTCCCAGAAGGAGCAGCAGAACAAGGCCTGATTCACTGAAGCAAACCTGGAACCCAGCAGGGCTGAAATGCCACCATATTCCCATGCCAGCATGTAAGTTCTGGGAGATGTGGGTAACACTGGGCTCAGCTTCCCAATATTGCCCATGCTACAGGAACACATACTCAGAGTACACAGGAACTGCATTTGGCCCATCACTCTGGCAGGCAGATGAAGCACAGTGATGGGGACCTGCTGGAAGTCAGAAGCTGGATACCAACTCAAACCTTTAAACCAAACACGTTTGGAAAGCCATATGCCGCCAGCCCAGGCAGTGAGGAGAAACCGTCTGTTTGCTCAGAGCCCGGTGCAACTCCCACGCATGGCAACGGAGATGGAGCTGGATGGGGCCGCTGGAAAGTACCTCTTCTTTCTTACTTTGTAATTATCTTTAGGCTCTCCTCATAAAACCTGTGGTGCATGCAGGCAAAGGATTTGTGAACAGACAGGGGACACTCCTCTGGTGTTTCCAGGTCCATATACCTGAGTGCTCCGTGATCTCCTGCCAGCACTTTTGAACCGCAGCAAGTGAATATCATTAGCAGCATCTCCCAGCACAAAGGCTTAGTTTGCTTTACTGTTGGCTTGGTAACAGCTGCTGTTGCTGTTTGAGGTGGCAGGAGGGCAGAAAAGTGCTTATTGCTTCACAGCTCTTCAGGAGAGCCTTGTAGCATCCTTGTCAGGGTTTAACAGAGACCAGGCACTCTCTGGAGCAATGGCCAGCAGTGATCTCAGGTAGTGCTCTTTGCTGCTGGAGCAGTGTCCCCATTTCCTCCACACAAGGCCAAGGCAGGGGCAGAGCCCAGGGTGGGGCTGAGGTACCTGGAGCAGCCACTGAACACAGACAGTCCTGACATATTCCCTGTATGTAACAGGGCAATGATGTGCAGCTCTGCCCCATCCTGACCCAGGAACACTGAGGGTGGCACAGGTGTTCAGGCAGTTCCTGAAGCAGAGACCCATGGCTTTTTCATATTCAGTGGGGCAGGTGAAAGGAGACCCATCCAAAATGCCACTTGCCTCCCTCTCTCAGTGCATCAGCCAAGACAGACATCTGGAAAGAAAACCGGGGTCTGTGTTCAGATTTCACCAACAGCTCTGTGTAATGCAGCATGTAATGCAATTACCACCCACCTTTAATATGCTTTAATAGAGCAGGCTGCGTGAAATCCAGGTCTAGGTCCCATTTTTAGTATGGTTTGGGTTTCTCTTCAGTGACAAGTACATATGGATGCAAGAGCTGCCACCGAACATCACCCTTCTGTCTGCGATGGCAGGAGGAGGTGAAGCTGTGGTTTCATCCTCAGCTTAAAGCCTTGAACTTCAGCATTGTAAAACCACATTAGGTTCAGGTGACACAAATGCTTTGCGGAGAGAGGAAGAGTTTTTTTCTGAGTGATTTTTTGTTATGCCCTCACTCTTCTGCTTCCATCTGATTACAACCAGGATATTGCCAAGTTTTCCAGACCACTATTTCTAATTCTCTTCCCTCTCCCCTGCAACTCTCTGACTCCCTTGACCTGCTACCATAATGGGCTTGTAGGGAAAAGCAATTGTGAGAACTCTGGGCCTTTCTGCTTTGTGAAGGACAGGACTATCTCCGGGCTGCCATTCATCCCATCAGCCAGAGCCCAGGGAAAGCACAATTTGCTGCAAGGCGATAGCAGCACGCTGACACTTAGCGGGATGGGAACGTGCTCCAGCCTGACAAGGAACAATCACACATCGCATTAAACGAAGAAAGGGGACAGGGAGGAGAGAGGGAAAGAGGTAGAGAAGGGGAGAAAAAGAAAAAAAAAAAATGGTTAGCTATTTAGAAAATGCCCTGTAATTTGGGTGTCAGTACTAAAATGTTAGGTCAGATGTTTTGATTGAATGTCAGTAGGAATTGTATGCTGGAGAGTCATGCTTCCCATTTTACTGACAGAGCAAACTAATGGGAGAATATTCTAAAGTGACTGATTTTGGTGCCAAGACTCTTTTACTGATATCTCAAAGTAGCACAGGAAATGCCACTGCATGAATAAATATATTTTTCTCATGTAATTTAAATAAATATATATATAAAAGATTGAAAGTAAACTCAGACTCAGCTGGAAGAACAGCTGAGTCCCTGCAGCCCACCAGCCAGAGCTGGTAAGTCTATAAAATAAGCAAGTGTCTTTTTTATTCTTCTTCTCTTTTTTTTTTAACTCTCCCAAGTGAGATCAACTTGATGATCTTCCCTCTACAGCCCATGTCTCTTTGGAAGAACAGTGCTGTTAATTTGCTCTCGCACATGACTGGATGTAATACAGTTCTATAACCTTTTAACATTTTGCTGCTTGCATGGCATACCTGTGTCTTACTTATTGCTCATCAAATTATGCAGGGAACTCAGAGCCCTGCTAAGACGTCTTAAATACATCTGCATCGAAAATATGATTCTGTAATCCAGGCAGCACAAAATCATTATCACAGCCTCATCTGCATATTAGGATTCATTCTCCCAGCCTCTGAATGCAGCACTGAAATAGCCAAGCATAAAAGAGATGGAGAATTTTCCTCAGGTGGTGCCTCATAAATCATCAGTTTCCAATGTACAGACTTTTTTCTCCTCTGGATTTCCATCTATTTATTTATTTATCACTTTCCAGAATACAGAGTAATTAATATTATCTTCTCTGCAGACAGGAAAAAAATAAGACAGGAAAAAAGAAGATACGATGCCTGAGCACTTTTACCAAGTCCTCTCCATTTGAGCTCGTGTGGATAGGGATGTTGTGGAGCAGGAAGAGAGTGGTTTAAGTTTTGGCCAAGAAGTTCTGAGTTCTGGACACGGTTCCTACCTCTACTCCATATGCCCTGGGCGACCTGGAGCAAATTCACCAAACCATCAGGACAGCTCGAATGTCTCTGACTTTCAGTGGGACACACTCCGTTCGGGCACTGGCTCCTAAATGCAGATGGCTGGCTTAGAAGTCTTTACCTTTTATTTGTCTGTGCTTTCCCCTCTAACCCTGAGACTGTGTAAGTGTGCTCTGGGCTTTGTGCTGTTCAGGGCATAGACTTTTTCCCAGTGAATGCCTTTAAGGTGCTTAGGAGGACGGGCTCTCCATTGGGACCAGCCAGCTCCACTGTATTCATAGAAGTAGGAGACATGGCATCCTCAAGTGTTTCATAGCTGGAAACAAAAATAAATATTTCCTCAACCTGCTGGTGGTTTCCAGTGGCTCTGCTTATGGGTGTCCAATCTGAGAAAAGTTAAGGTGACCTGATTTAGGGACGGTAGATTTTCAGCACTTTTGGTAAAGCTGAATGCCAAAAAAATTTCTAGTGGTGATTGAAATTGTAAGCCAAAGCTTTTTACTTGCAAATCTCCAGTTCAATTCTGGCTCAGGCAAGCAGGCACTGGGAGTTGTTCCTGTCTGACAGTTGCATCAGTGGCATCTGGAAAATGAGCTGCTAAGTTTCAGCTTAATTTCTAGTGAATGCATTACTAAAAACCCATTCAGTGCATACATCCTGGTACCTACCAACCACAATTGCCTATGAATCATCAGGGATGCGTTTGTACAAACGATGCTACCACAAAAACAAATGGTAGTGATTGCATCATTCTTGCCTCAGCACAGAAATCAGACATTAAATCATAAAACCCATTTTGTTTCTTGAGGCCAAGAGCACAGAAGGAGAGGAAACAGGCCCAGGTTTTGGAATCCAGAGCTAGATAGGTTTATCAAGCCTATGAGCTGCTCCTGAAATGTTGCTGAGAAATGCTTTGTGGACTGACAGAGGAAATGGCCTCAAGGGAAGGCAAGGAGAGCAAATTAATTATAATGTTGAAGTTAAACTGGAACAAAAGCAAGTGGAGGCAGAGCCAACTGTGAGTCCAATGAACCTCTCTAAAGCAGGAATTTTGAAGCAATTAATAGGGACTGTACCCTGATAAAGGTTACCTTGTCACTGCTAACACCATGTGATTTTCCCCCTGTACCCATATCTATATTGTTTGTCAGGAATGAACTTTAATAAGATTATGCTGTCAGAACTCATCATCAGAGTGACCACACGCGTGGTACAGTAGATGCAGTGCAAAGATCTGCTTTGATTTCCCCCTCTGAGGTGCCAAACAAGTTTCAAATATGCATTAGAGCCACTGGCACCAAGACAAGTCACGCAACACCACGGCAGGACTCCCCTCAGGAGCCTTCACTCAGAACACGAAGGAGAGGTGCAAAGACAGGCTGGTAAGAGGTGAGATACACAGATTCTGGTCCCAGCTCTGCTAACAGCTTTGATAACTGTGTCAGGCTGCCTGGGTCATGATTTTTCCAATGGTGCAGTTTCACGTGTGAAAATGCCCACAAAACTGGATCTTCCACTTGGCCAAAAATTGCAGTGGTGGAGCATAGTGAGGTGGGGGATCCCTATCAAGCCTACACCTGCACTGGGGTGTGCAATTTAGCTAAAAAATTACACCTCTACATTTGGAGTCAAAAATGATCATATGAATGGATGAAACTTGTACCTGTTATCCCCCTAAGTCTTCACATCCTTTTCCATCTCCCTCTCCCTACATATATTAAGAAAATGGACAGGATTTTTAGCTACTTCACCAGATTATCTTTGAAAATGGATTAATGCCCGTAAAGAGCTCTGTGATTCTTGGATGGAAGGTGCCATAGCCACAGAGATTATAATTAAACTGCTAAACAGTGCAGCTGGATTTACTCAGAGTGCTGCCAACAACTGTGTGCTGTGCTTTCAAGCAGAGCAACACACACTTCCAACCAAAGGGACAGACATGACCCACATTTGTGCCCTCAAGGCTGTTTGGAAAAAGAGCAACCAGCAACCAGCAAACTTCATCAAGTTTAGAAGGCTGCTTAAGGAAACAGAAAATTCCTTAGTAGTTCTTTGGGGCCAGGAGAGCACTGAAAGCCACCTCCCATGACCCATCACCACAATATTAGGTGAAGGTGAATATTGTTGTTTTATTCAGCACAGGAGACTGAACTGAGTCCTCACTCTGCTCTGTGAAGGAAGAGCTCAGTGAGGCCATTTTAGCTTGTCTGAGACTCTGGGTAGGCTGGCTCTGTTCTACCTTCCAGACATGATTTTTCATGAGGTCTCCTCCAGCAGGCTGGGGGAGAGGTGCCACTTGCAAGTCTTCAGAATTGCATCTTGACTATCAGCCATCCAAAGTAATTTTGGCTGCTATGGAAAGGTGCAGTCACAAATGCTTGCAGCCCTGATCTACCACCCAAATAACAAGAAGAGGATGTATGAGGTCAAGTGGCCACCAAAGCATTAAGTAGATCATCTTCCTGACGTTCTTTCTACAGTCAGTTGCCCATGATGTTGAGCACATTGTTATGATCTGAATTAATGTTTGGATCTATGGAGAGGTAAAGCCAGAAAATACCTTTAGTGTGACCACTTTAACTCAAGGGAAGTTCATTACAGCCCAGCCTGGAACAGCCCAAGGTGAAGAGAGTAATGTGAACAGCCACAGTGATGGTCATGGCATTGGCACGACAAACCTGCTCTGATGCTTACTCCTTCTCTACTCTAACCAGACTCCAAATAAGCGTTCCCAGTTTTTCCTCCAGGCATTCTTAGCTCCTACAGGGAGGAGAGGACCACTGTTGGGCTCTCAGCACTTACTGGCACCGAGGCTTTAGATGAGTCAGGGATATAGAAACAATAGGAGCCTCCGAAGCATTCATGCATTGCAGTGGTAACATAGGGTGGAGGAAGTGATAATATCTGTCAGACTCGTGTTTATTAACCATTTTATAATCACAATACACGCAATTACAGTTTGACAAGACACTGCCAATGTGAACAACATCTGGAAGTATACTGGGGTCCTCAGAATGAGTGCAGTTTCATTTCCATTATTTGCTTCTGCTGAGAGTGGCAGTAAACTGTAGTTAATAAAGGAAAGCCAGCTTTTATGGGCTAGGAAGACAGTAAATATATGCAAAATGGTTTGTTGAATCTAGCAGTGGGGTGCCATAAGAGGCTTCATAAAGCAGGGATAGAGTTTAGCATCATTCTTTTAGGGCTGGGAGTGATGCAGAATAAATCTCTCTTGAGTCTTCTTACTGACAGCCCCAGTTCAGATGGTGTATACACAGGCAGTGCTTCTTTCTCTGCAGAGTTTCTGTTAATCACTGTTAATGCCAGTCATCAGATCACTAATCATTTGAAACAAGAAGCTGCAGATATTAAGACAGAGATTCAGAACAAGATAAATAGCACGGATCTCTCCAGGGGCAGGAAGAAGGTCTGAGCCTACTGATGCTGTCTGGTACAGCATGAGGCTGTTTGCCTTCCTAATCTTTATTAGGATAGGAGCTACTCTACCCTGGCACAAAGAAGGAGGGAGGAAGCTTGAGAAACCTTCCATGGACTCATGAACCCAGGGGTAGGTGTGGTCAGACCCTGACCACGCCTATCTGCAGAGGATGGGATAGAATAAATAGGATAAACCTCCCCCACGGTTATGCCCTACCAGACCCAAAGTCCACCTGTTCTGCATCAGTTTGGCTATTGAGCTGCAAATGCCCGTAGCCACACATGGAATCACCTCAGCAGCCTTGACGGGAAGCCAGGATTTCCTTAGTCCCACATCACTCTTCTGGCCCAACCTGATTCTTTCTGTTGACTACACAAACCCCAAGAGCTGAAGCAACACCATTTTCTCTTGCCGCTGGGGAGGGTTTAAAAGCAGCTGCCCGGGCAGAAACTGTGGTTCTGCTGATGGCCACTTGTGTCTCAGTTTATCACTTGTGGTCCTGGAAACACGTCCTGAGTTGTCTGAAACAATTCATTTTTCTGCTCAGAGCAAAGGCAGTGAAAAGGTTATGCCACTGCGGTGCAAATTTTCCTTGTAAATCAGATCCAGAAGTCAATGCCTGGCAGCCACCTTCTCTGACACTGTTAAAATCCCGAACCAAGGGCATGTGCCTGCACGTGTCAACATGTGGATTTACATGGCAGTTTGGGATGTGGGTCTCTGGCTGGATTTGCATGTACTACCAATGTCAGCTTCATCTCATCTGACGATGGCATTTGGTGTCCCTGGCATGAGACATTTTGTAGTACAGGATCTGCCATTTTAACACAGGCTCACCTCGGAGGGGTTGGAAGCGGGGAGACAGCAGCATAAATGCAGGACCCAGGGCCTCTCAAAGGCAGGATCTGACAAGGTAACGAGCAACAAAACTGGATGTGCAGGGGAGGAGGAGGGGAGGAGACAGAATAGACTCGTTGCTAGATCTTGCCCAGAGCTGATTTCAACAGACTCTATGGGAGTCAGGACTATTCCATACTTAACAGTGGGAGTTCAGGTAATTGTGAGATTGAACCTTACAGGAGACCATGACTTGCCAAAGGGGAAGTCAAATAACATCAAAGCAATCAAAGGAATTCTTCAGGAATTACTGAATGAAATTCTATGGCTCAAACAGGACCTTAGGCTAGATTAATTACAATTGGTGCCTGTAGATCTAAAATCTGCTCACAAGTAATGTCCATTTCTATTTCGTTCTCACTTCCAAGATTTGGTCTTGAAATCCAGATCTGACTGAAGCAAAATGGGGAACAAAACAATGAGACGGAGCAGTGCCATGTGATGTCCTTAGAAGGAAGTCTGTCTAGAGACAGGGAGTGTGAATACCTTTGGAGCAGATAGGTGAGGGCAAAGTCCTGCCTTCCTTCAGTGAACAAATGGAGACAGAGCCAAGCAGGCTGGTGAGATGGCCCCACAAAGCCTGAGTGTAAACAAGCCTAGAGATACCTGCATAAACAGATTCTGTCTTGCTAAATTCCTTAGCACAGCCCAGAGACCCAACACAACCACCAGTGGGGCTGGTTCCAGATCAGTCTCTGCTGTACACCACTGTACAGCCCAACATCACAGCCATTATCTCACCAATCACAGAACAACTGTGGTCCCCCAGGTGTCCCCATCAGATTACATCCCAAGCAGAAGGCAGTTGTGAAATCCTGCAGCTCCGCAAGCACTCATTTAACGAGTGATGAAGGACAAGATGTGCATACCAGCGCTCCTTGGGCAAAAGTAAAACTCAGATCTTGCCTTCAAGACCACTTTTCAGCATAGCCCTGAGCCTTTCAAGTCCTATCTGAGCTGAGGAATCTCCACTGCTATTCTGAGGATCTCTTTGGGGCTGTGCTGGTAAATGCTTCATTGGATTGGCAGTGATTCAATGAATTGTTTAATCTTTCTCAATCGATTCACAGAGAAAGGATGGAGAGAGTAATTTTTTTTTAATCTCCTTTTTCTCTAAGCTTCTTTGAGAGTGAGTCCCCTCCTCTCTCCCCTCTTCCAGCACTCAGCTGCACTCACATGCACACACATCCTGGACCTCAACACCAGCTTCCCCTGGTACAGCAGGGGTGCTGCATCACTGCTGGTGGATAACATCTCTGAACAGAAATATCTGGGAGATGGTGACCCTTTCTAGAGCAAACAAGTGATTTGCTTTCATTTTGGGTAAAGTACAAGCCATTGAGCTGCTATGTTAACTTTAGGAGCTCGAGTTCCTCCATATCTTCCCCAACTGCCTACCAAAAAAACCTTGCAAGCATTTGCATAATATCAAGGTTGCTTCTCCAGATGGCTAAAGCAGTCCTGCATGTTTCTTTTTAAAAATTCCCAACTGTTGCTGTCCATTTCCTAACACCATGCTGCAGAACAGCATGTAAACCTCAGCCCCTCTGAAGTTAAAAGTTTAGCTCTGTGTTGGGTGTAGTTTACGCACACTTGCATCATCCTGATGAAGTTAATACCCACAGCTTGTATGTCTGCAGCTTACTGGGAACATTCTTCTCAATTAAATCCTTATGCAGGCAAATAAGAAATTCTGCATTTCTCCATTTCAAAAGCAGAAGGTGAAGCAAGCCCTCAAAGCCTTGCTCAGGAGCCTCATGAAGTGGTCTGACTTCCAAGAGGGGCTGAGTACCTGGCAAGTCTGATGTAATATCAAGGGCTGGAAATCACACAATTCTGATGAAGCACGGTTTGTATTAGACCTACAGAGAGGTCTCTTCAGCCTGTCAGCACAATGGGGAAGCCAAGTTTGTACTCCAAGACAGTGTATAAATCTTCCATCTGCCAAAATTCAGTAGTATTGGATCCAGAGTTTAGGTTTATTCCAGAATACACGCACAAATGTAACAACAGTAGGTAAAAAAACCAGCCTGATGGGAAAATACTCATCATAATTTACCCTTCTAGGAGAGCAAAGAAAGAATTTTTCTTCACTCTGAGCTATTATAAAATTGGCTTAATGGAGCTACTAATTAAGCTAGTCTTCTTTCTCTGAATCATCAGCTACATTGTAATTTCTATCAGACAAAAGGGTCCCATGGTTCATCTGGCGAGGCCAGAGAAAGGATATTGCAAATAATTGTTGTTATTTTATGACAACCTCTGTCCTCCATGCTGTTTGACCCCTTCCTGTGTAGTTTCCCTGATTCCTTCCTGCATTCCTAAATTTGGAAGTTATGGCTTTATAGTGTGGGTCCTGTCTTAAAGCTGTTTTCTATATGGGAAAGATACATAAGTAAAATAAACCATCTGAAAACTAGGAACTATTTTTACTAGAAGTACCAGATCCATCATTATAGATGTTATTCTGGTTTACTTACACTATATATGTCCTCCTAATAGTCTCCCTCAGGTGAACTAGCAATGATTCCTTAAGTCCCCTCCTAGAGACATTTAGGAGATTTATGATGAATGAGCTTCCAAGAGCTCAGATATTTAATTTGCAGCTACCATGGTTAGTGATGATTAAGATCCCTTTGTTTTTACAGTGTTTCTTAAATAAAGTGCAAACACGCCCTGTCCAACTCCATTAAAGAGTGAGACACACGGGAATGCTAATGGAATTGCTCAGAAAGATTCTGAAACTGGCCAGGCACAGAGTAAATACACATGATCACATCATACACCCATCATGTGTTTGTGCATGTGCAACCAGTGCATCCTTACACAGATACAGATGTATAGGCAGTTGTGTGTACTCCTTCTGTCTGGCCTTGACTGCAAGTTGTCTTAATGTCTGGGGATTTGCACTAAAATACCAGCTTGATTTCCCACCAGGAAACATGGGAAAATTTAATCAACCTGTCTGGGTACTCAATGAATATAATTCCCTATTCACAACGGATGAATCAAACAGATAGGCCTAACCAAACAGTACCTGCTGGGAAGGCACATGAGAGATGGAAGAGGAACAGAATAATTGGCAAGAAGAAAGCCCAGTTTGCAAACAGTCCCTTCCCAGCATAACCCCCCCCTAAAAGGCCAGATGGGTTTGTTCCTCCTGTGACTGCACCACACAGAAGTTCACTGAGTTATGTGGGGGTTTTAGGGAAGATAATTGCACTGCAGCTTGAAGCAAAAGAAGATTTCACATCTGTATGTGGGAATCCAGATGCTCTCCCCATCAGACACTCCTTTTAGCTCCTTCCCCCAACTTCCACTCCTATAGGATCCTACAACAACACCTATCAGAAATCCCAGAAGTTTATTCAAAGCTCTGTTTTTCCTCATTCCTTGGCTCACCAGTTCTGTTCTCTGCCTGCAAGCTGCAGATCACATGAAGACTCCCCAAGCTTTTCATAACACAATTTTATATTCTGTATTTCCTTGACTGTACAATAGAGCTGACTTTAGCAGAAATTGCCCCAAAATGTTGCAGACCATGAAATGTGAATTTTCCCTGTGAAGTGACTGTCTATTCAATCTCCTCACTTCTCACCAGATATCAAGGCAATACTTTTATCCTTCTTGTTTTCTGCTCCTCAAGTGCTCTCCAGATGCAGCTGATCTTTTCTCCTAAGCTTCAGTCCACCAGACAAATATCTACATACATTACACACATCCATACATCTATATACAGCTGTAAGAATTAGCAAATAACTAAATAAACAAACAGAAAAACCTGTTACACACTACAACTGCTCCATGAATTTATAACATATGGTGGCAAAGCACTATAAAAACTGTAAACTATAAAGAGGGTTACACAGCCCCATTCATTTATCATGTTACAATGAGTAATTTGTGCACCAGGCAGGAAAGAGAAAACCCACACAGTTGGAGTGTGCATATGTACTTATGAGGCTCACACTAGAGAGCCTTTTATAAAACACACACATGATTTGAATTCCAAAGTAAAAGCACTGAGAGGCAGTGCATGGGCTAATATTGTTATAATGGTGTATGCAGAGCTTAGGAAGAATGGGCACTAGCTGACCTCCTTTACTGATAAAAGTACTTTCAAACACTCCATGTTTCTGCACAGTTCAGAGTCTGTCCATTTCGAAGTTGAGGTCCAGCCTGCAGCTACAAAACTTCCTCCTGGTGGTGTTACAGAAACGGCAAGATGGTGCTCAAAGAAGAAACCATGGCTGGGTGCTCCTTCTGCTGATTTCCACCAAGCTTCACTCATTTTTGCCTCCCTTCACATGTCTGGTGGGGATTATGGTGAACCACATTCCCAGATGGGTCCAAGCTGTGTTTTTCACTCGAATCCGCATATTCAGTACAGACAAAACAAGACCGGTGAAGTTAAGCACTGCATTTCCCTAGAGGGCTTCTGACCACTGCAGTGTCTCACACTAAATCCCCTAGATTTTCCAGATAGCACAGAGCCCCATAATTCACATCTACCTGTCCCTGATTTGACATTTCATATTTTTCATTTCCAGCTGGCAAAGAGCTTTTATGAAATACATAACACATGCCACATGCTCTGTCCTGGAAATGGATTCGTTTTCCCAGTAGGGCCAGCAAATGATGTAGGCTGTGTCCCAGTAGTCATGTCCCAGTGCAAATGGTTAAGATCTTCTTTTTGTCTCAGCAAATGCCCCATGGAAGCTTGAGCTGGGTTTGGGCCCTTGGGTCATTGCTAAGCAGTTTCTCTTTCATCCTTTTCAGCACCAGCAGACGCAGCTTGAAACATGTATACAAGATGCGGCTTTACAGCATCCCTTATTCACTGGTACCTTGGAGACTCCAGTTCATTGAAAGTAATAAAACCAGATCATCAAAAAGAATTCTTTTGAACAGGCTTTGGGCTCTGCTGTGCTACTTGGTTACGGATATTCATCTTCCTGGAAACTGTGCTGTTTGATACAGCACCGGCATGAAAGCCTCAGCTGCTTCCCCGGTGCATTAACCCCTCGAGTGTTGAAATCACGGTCCTTGAATAGCAAAATAGTTATCACTTATAATTGCTTGAGGGGAGAAGCAGATTGCATCCTCCCAGATGCACCAAGGGTGCACACCGGGGTCAAAGGGTTTCCCTATCCTCATTCTGCTCCAATGATGCAATGGGTTGTGCACAAAAGGGAAGAGGGAGCAAAAAGAAGCAGCCTCTGTTGGTTACAGCTACAGGCAGGCTGTAAGGTGACTCCTGTATCAAAGGGTGCCATAGCACTTAATCCAAACTGAAAACACAGATGTGCTGAAAACACAGGCATTCTGATACTTGGGGCTTTAACTTTCTGTTAACCTCACATATCTTGTGATCCTGTGTATCTTACAGAGCCTTGACATGTAGGCTGTAACCCAAACCCCTTTGATTTGGCAGGGGGAGCGTTGTCACTGTTGTCAGAGTTGCCAGAGTTCTGGTGCTTTGTGATTGCATCCAAACCCCTCCTTCTTTCATCTTTCTCAGCTAGAAAGAAGGTCAACACTGGCACCATGAGCATAGATGTGCAGCCCCTGAGTTTCATTTCTCTAAATGGAAAGAGCTAGGATGATGTAGCTGGGCTAATTCTGTCTGAGTGACTGGCAGACTTCACTGCAAATTATTTGCATTTGTGCTTGCAGCTCCAGGAGGATCAAAGTCTGAACTGCTGCTCTGGCCCCTCTAGGGCTGTGTGTGCTTCTGCCCTGAGACCTCTTTGTCGAGCTCCATCTTCACCCTGGGGCAGCAAACCCAGCTTGTTTGCAAAACTCCTTCAGTAGAACATATGCTGGGTTCCAAGATTTTCCCTTGAACTGCTGCTTGCCAGCTGCTGGGGAGAAGCTGCAGAAGAGGCCACTCTATCCACTTGGCCTCTTTCTTATTTTCTTTTTCCAGACTCTACCACCATCCCCTGGCCAACACCAGGGATCTGGGTTAGATGGTTATTTGATACCCCTCGTGCTCTGTCTCTCATGCTGCACTGGTGAAACTCCAGTGATGAAGATGACTGAAGAGAGCTTCACCTTCCTAACTCCCTCCTTATTTCATACCACCTCCCATGTGAGCCCTGATGTCAGGAAAACATATAGTGGCTTTTTACTTGTGGCTTCCAAATAGATGCAAAAAAGGAGAACGTTTAAATACCCCCTTTGAGCCTCTCTCTCATTTCCCTGCCTGAAGCTGAGCCACGTCTGCCGTGCTGCACTCTTGGCACCAGAGAGACTGTCTGAGGCTTCAGATCCAGATCACACACCAGAGGCTGCATTCAGAGCATCCTTCTTTTCCCAGAACAGGCTCTGCCAGGGACAATGTTAGAAGGAAAATGGCTGAAGTTTCAGATCAGCTGAGAATAAATCAATGCAGGATCCCCAGGAGGTCTTTTTTACACAATTGCTCTGCACTAGAAGAGCAAGTGGAGGAGCAGGAGAGTAGGAGCAGGAATTGATCACACCTGATTACTTATTAAAGTTTGTACGGAAAGATGTCGGAGGAGAAAAACAGCAGGAGCACCTTTTATGACTAGACTAGAAGGGGTTGGGGGGAAAGGGTGAGGAAAATACTTCAAAATGGACTCCTATAATGTTCTCTTACATTACAACCCCATATTTTTTCTCTAGATTTCATCACTAGTTCATGTATTCTGGGGCCAAGGTGAAACCAGCACTTGTGAAGGATCTGAGCAGAGCCAGGATGCAGACAATAAAACATGCACAACTACTACATGAACATATATTATAAGGAGGCCTCAACTGAACAGCATGTATGACTTTGTTTCTGCACATCTCTGTATAAACACATGCCTGTGAGGACATGCAGTTCCCTCTCTGCATGTACGAGCACATGTCTGCACATATGCAAGAATCTGACATTGGAAGATAAATATCTTTTTCCACGTGGCAGTGGCAGTGCATGTCATGCACGTGTCTGAACACAGCCCCCCCAAAGTGCTGGGTTTTATGCAGAGAGCCTAAAGCAAGTGGGTCCTCTGCAGAACAGCTCCTAAGCTACTGCGGTGCTAGTTAAGAAAGCAACATCTCTTCATAAAACTTAAAATAAGCCCTACATCAAAAACAGTACAAAACAACTCTAAACCCTCAGGCTATTGCAGGATTATACTGTTGTGAAATACATTATCCAGCCTTTAAAGTCATCTTTGACTGTCTGCCTGGGGTGATCCAGACAGCCCAGACTCTCAGCTACCTAATACCAAAAAAAAGTTGAGCTTGCAGATGTTCCCAGGAAGGCAGTACATCGAGGTCCAAGCTCTTCCTGCAGGGGAAGGCCAATAGGATTATATTTTAATTTCTTGTTTTCCATGATAACGGCTCAGCAGAGAAATAGCTCCAACACAACCTGCTGTTGGAGGGAGATCTGCTGTGTTTGGTGGCAGGAAGAGAAAAAAACCAAAGAGTTACTGGACTCCTTTGAATGAGTCATTGCATCAGAGGCCTGGAAGCAGATAGGCTATTCCTGAGCAATAAAGAATCAAGACACAGTAATTTCCAATAGATGGATCTGCAGGTAGAGTTTTCTATTTTACCCACAGCAGGCACACCAACTTCAGCTCCCAGCTGCTGTTTCTGGTTAGCCAGTCAAGCTTCTAATTGCATCTCCTGTTGGACATTATCTGTGGGACACACCAGCGTGGGAGCAGGGGCCCAGGCTGCTGCCTTGCCAACACAGCCAAGCCCTGGCATCACCCTGCACTGAGATCCAGGCACACAGGGGCTACGTGCAAAAATTCAGCCAAGGCACCACGGAGTCCCCAGTGCACAAGGAGCTGCTTATCCCTCCGTGCCAGGGCAGCAACAGACCCAGCCAGCCTTGCACAACCCTCCCATATCGGCCAGTCCATGCTGGTTTTACACATGGGCACTCTGGACTGTCCATCCCCAGCCCTTTTGTGCTTCTAAACAAGCCCAGGAGAGGGCTGGGATGTCCAGGGAAGATGAAGTGGTGTGAATTAGCTTGTCAGCAGCTTAACCAAAGGACAAGCCAAACCAATGCTACCAGAACAGCTAAATCCAGCCTCACTTCAAGAGGCAGCTGGACACTTTAAGGGCAAGAAGATAAGTGTCCTGGGAAGCTCTGCAACAGCTATTTGCTTGACATTAGGAATTCTCAGACAGGAAGTCCATGTGTTGTGGACTTCAAACTCAGAGAATGAAGGTGTTGAGCTGTCCCCAGCATCCAGACAGGATCTTCCAGGAAGAAAGAGGAAGTATGAGTGAAGAAAGGATGTTTTTCTATGGACAACAATGAGAAATGTAGAAAATTTTGTTGTTCACTCCAATGACTGAGATGGCACTTTTTTTTCCTGTTGATTGTAAAACACATTTTCCCACTCCTTTCCTTGCTTACAGGCTGCTGCATTGGTGCATTTTGAAATTCTTACTGGGGAAAACTGGCACAACTTCTATCTAATTTCTACATAAGAACAGTAAACACTAAAAGGAGCTCAAAATCAAATTTCCATTAAAGCAAAGGCCACCTCAGGATCAGAGAGGTGGCTCCACTCCCATGTAATAGGCTAGTGCCAGAATGCCTCATCCAGCCAGTCCTGACAGGAGTTTCCCAGCAATCTCTCCTTGGCCTGACATCACTACTAACCTGAAGACAGATTTCTGTAGTGTGGGAACTAAGGAGTGCAACTGCTTCTTAAGAAGTGATAAAGTCCCTGGCCATGTACAACATGTCACTGCTGTTCCTTACAGGGTACAGCTGTGGAAGTGCTTGCACTCAATTTATCCTTCTGTTGCTGGAGATTTACAGGGGAAAAAAGCACAGTCTGTGCTTACCAAGGAGCAGTGGGGGTTGTCCTGTGGGCTGTGTGTCCCTAGAGCTGCAGACACTTGTGTCCCCATGCCTGTGCCTGTGTGTGCAGCTGGCCACTATGCAGTCCCTGTGTAGTGACCCTGGATTCAGTCCAACCAATGAGCCAGCTAATCAGTTTGTGTTAACATAAGCAGAGGCAGTGGCAGTCAGAGAAGACATCAGAAATCAAACCTGAGGAAAGGAATTAGGGGAAAAGAATTCATTAATTTCCTCTTTGCAATGGCAAATGCTTTCCACTCACTCTTTTAAAATGACATTTTACCTACTATTAGTTTACTGTGAGTATCTCTGGCACTGCCTTCCCTCCCCACAGCTGATTCCCTCAAGAACAAAATTAAATTTAAGCTACTAAAGTTGGACCTTTCTGAAGTAAAAAGAATCTTTAAAAATGGATTTTTTTAAAGGTCATTTTGAACTTTATCTGAGTGCACATGACGATGCAGGCCATTCAGCTAAATAACACCACCTGACCACCTCCTGTCACCATTACTAGGATAAGAACATCATTTATGTGATGGAGAGAGTGGAAGGCTTTCTGCTCATTCCTTTTAGTCTTCTTGTAATTTTTTGAGATTTTAATGCTGTTCATTTTTATAGTTGCTTCTTTACTCCCCACTTTCTTTAATAACCCATAGGAATGTCGTAAACTTATGCTGAAGTAAGACATCCTGATTTTGACCCAACACAAGACAGACTGCACTTCCAGCTCTCACAGAATCAAGCTGCATTCTCTGGGGCTCCATCTGCTCCTCACCCTTGGCATGTCCTGCCACACTGGCAGTCCCTTGGCAGGATGGTGTCAGAGTAGTCCATCCTTCTCCTTGGTATCTTTCCCTCTTCCAGAAATCCAGCTTTACAAATTAAATAAATATAACCTATTTCTCTGTTTCTAAGCACATGCTTACCTTCAAGCACAAGAACAATCATGAGCTTCTTTTGTGAGTTTATGCTTTGCTGTGAATTGGTACAGCCTGTGGCCCCAAAGCCCTGCCCCAGAGGGAGCTCAGGGATGTACAGTATTTATCCCAGCAGTGTCCCTGTCTGCCAGAGAAACTTTCACCACTGACCTGAGGATCCAGATATAATTAACTTAACATTATCTTCAACATTATCTTGACAGCAAAGGCTGGCATGGGGAGATGGCTTTGCACTGCCAGGCTCCAGTCTGAACAAACACAGACTCTTTAAAGCATGGATTTCATTTCCAGACATGTCAGATCCACCTCCCTACTGCCAGCTGAAGGTAAGGGGGGTTGCACACAGCTTGCTGTGTGATGAGCCCTGCAGCAGTGCTCTGAAAACACTGCATGTTATTTACTGTACCCAGTTCTCTCCAATCATGACTCAAACGAGGCCATATTTATTGAAGAGACACTTAAAAATGTCCCATGACATGCTTTGTGTGAATGGGGACTTCCCTTAAATGGAATTTCAGCACTCCACCTCTTCCCGCAGTGGCATCTGTGTCCCACTTCACAGCTGCCCAGTCTCTTTGAACAGGCTTCCCTTTAACAGCGTTCAAATATTTAATTTGCCAAGTGCCGTGGGAATCCCAAAGGTTTGGAAGAACTATCTATTATAAATGACAAAACATGACATTATTATAGGTAGCCTGCCTACTCGATGTCATCTGTGTTCTATGCTGCTCCTTTAATGAGGCTGTCTTTCAAATCCTGCACAGAATAGAAAAAGATCCTGATGCCAGCACTTCCCAGGTACTCTAAAAATTAAAACAGCCAAGTTCTTACAATATAAAAAAGCCTGCTTTCTAAACCCTAAAACCCTCAAGTTCAGACGAAGTGCTTTTAATATTCTGTTATTTAGTGGTACCGGCATTCAGGAGGAGGTTGCTCCCAGCCACCCAGTGCAATTCAATAGTGCTCCCCTGAAACCTAACCACACAGTGCCCTCTGCTGCAGTTTTCTCTGACATATTAAAAGGAGAAAAAAAAAGAATGAAACAAGGGGAAAAAAACCCAACCCAGCTATGCTTTGCAGCCTATCCTCTGGCTCAAATTGAGATAAGCAGATGGTTTGTTAGTACTTATCAATGACTCAGTAACATCCAAAGTGCTACATAAAACACTTTAGCCAGAGAAAAGTCAAAATAACAAAATGAATTCCATATGAGGGACAGCGAAAGCAATTGAAAAATCAGGCAGGGAATGCAGCAGTGCAAGCAGCTCCCTGCCTTAGCCTGGCTGGCCCTACTCTCCAAGCAGGACTCCAAACCCAGTGATTTAAGTTATATAACTAACTCCTGTAGTCTCATTGCTTTGTTCCTCCCACCACCCTTAACCCCATCCACCACATCTTCCAAACACTTACAAGAGCTGTGTGAACAAGCCAAAGACATGCAAGAGGCAGGACCAAAGGCCACGCTGTCTTCACAGTCCTGGTGCTGGGTAACCTGCACCAGATGGAGCTGGCTGCCAGCAGCACCCCCTCAGGAGAGAAGGATGGGCTGGGAAGAAGTCATTTCTGTCACCTTGATTTTTACAGCAGTGCTAGCAGTTGACATTCCAGGAACAGGGATCTTTGTGGACTACCACAGAAAAGAAGGACAAACACAAGGCAGCCTGGGGAAACTCAAGGCCAACAAGACACTTCAGCAATTCTTACTTTGAGCTACTATCACTTCAGGCTCAGTTAATTAAAATCAATAACTGCATTTGTCTTGGTTTGGAGTTTAGGCCTTCACTGAACAGTACTAAGGCTTTCGTTCACAGATTCACCAATTATAAAGTCAATAATTTAAAATTAGCTAGGCATAGTGTGAATATTGTCTTGGCAATGTAAGGCACCTCTGAACACAGGGATTCAGGGAATGCACAGACATCAGGATTTTAAAGCAGCACCTTGCTAGTGCTGCGGATGAAGAACAAAACAATTTCAGATACTCCCTAAGACTATGTTCAGACCCTGTCACAGACCCAAACACCAGTGTTTGGGAACATTTCATTCTGATTTCTGGGTTAGCTTGGTAGAAGAGTAGGGTCCACCAGAAAACTGTATCAAGAGTCAACAGGATGACAATCTCTAAAGAGTCGAGAGTTGAGTCTTGCCACCAGAGCCCACAAAAATCAACTGGCTCTAAAACTGTACCATTAAGAAATGCTGAATTTGTTGCACAGTTGGCCTGATACTCAAGATTGTCAGACCCATGTTTTCAAACTACTGTTTGCACAAGGAGCTTCAAAAGATGGAAAAGGTTCTCTCCCCATCACTCTTTTTAGCAAAACACAAAAATTGAGAGACTTTTAAAATCATGAGATTTGACAGCAGTCTGGGTTTGTGCCTGAGATATGCTGTTGTTCAGCAAGGTCAAGAAATGTATTTGTAGTACAAATACAGCTTTATTTGAACCCTCCCTGAAATTTGAACTCCATCCATGTCTAAACCTTTAGAAAACACCAGTCTATTAAGTCTTCTCCTTTGCACAATACCTTCTCCTGTGCTTCCTGCATCTTCCTGGGTCCCAGCCAGGCCTGGAAGCACCAAATAACCACAAGGAAGATTGTTCCTTGAGATCACCACCCAGGAGCAGAAAAATATCACGAGCTTCTTGGGCGGGCCTGTTTTTACTGAAGGAATCACCTTACTGAGCAGATGTGAAACCTTGAATAGAGCCAGAAAGTCAGCCAACAGCTTTTTAGCACCAGTTACTATGAAAATCAACTAATTCCACTGAAGCAGCAAAAATTCTAAAAGGATGGCTTCTTTTGACACATGGAGTCAGCAACATTATTCTGATCAGCAGAGAGCAGAGCATGTGTGAACCAAAATGCACAAAGGGCAGAGTTCTCAACTCCAAAGATTCAAAGATGTCCAGCCTGCTTGTCCACAGAATGGAAGACAAAACTGAGGGCGAGACTACAGACTGGGTGGGAATCTAGATACACAGAAAGATCTCTCTGACGTAGCTACCCCAAGGGTGAAAAGTGGGGAGAATCTCTGCTCAGCACAGTATTTAATTACCTAAAGGAAAAAGCATGTAAATAGACTTTGAGGCACACTTGATAATAAATCTATGACAAAAGGCAATGTAGAAATCTGTGCTTTTGAATTTATTATCTGACCTTCCTGCTGAGCATTCCCATGCAGCTGCTGGATAAAATAAATTGCTCTAGCTAAAGAAATGTAGGAAACATTTGAATATTCCCTGTTCAGAAATATTAACCTGTGATACTTTTGACCATCTCTCTCTCAAGTGGAGAACAGCACAGTGGACAGATCAAGACACTAGGAATTTCACTGGAAGAGAGGAATGCAAAAGGGAGTAGACCCCAGTCAAGACCCCTGCATTGGAAGTGCAAGAGTTGTTTTGCTAAAACTGAATAGAATTTAAAAAAACCTACACCACAAAACAACCTTAATTAAAACACTCTTCTGGGAAATGTGCAGCATATGACTACTTAAAGGAACTGGTTTGCTTAGAAATACAGCCAAGTTCCCATATTTCTGAAAGATTAAGGACTTTTTTATCCTTTGCATTTCTTTTCTTTTCCTTTTTCTTTTAACAAGCCTTCATAAGATTCCCAGAAAGGAAAGGTGACTTCAGAGCACAGCAGATGGACACCATGCCGTTCATTAAAGCAGATGAATAAAGGCCTCATCCTGTAAAGCACCTGAGCACCAGCACTTTTTCTGTCAGCTCTAGAAGAGCTTCTGGCTTGCAGCACTTAACACAACTGAACTGTGGAGGCCATTATTCCACAGGTTTAGATCCAGCCTGAGTCTCTCTCACTTCACTAATGCTTCAGGTGGGCAAATGGAGACCCTGGTCTGCACAAATTCTTGGAGTGTCCTCACTGCTTTCCCTCACACTGCAGCCACCTGAGAAAGAATTGGCACCTGGTACTCTCTATAGTACTATTAACTGTAAAATAACATCTTGTTGATGATGTAACATCATCAGCAAATCCTGTGCCCTGTGCCTATAGGAGGACATGCTCTCTGAGCCTAAATGTTGGCAGTCTACTTACGGCACGCTCAGAAAATCTCATGCTCACCTCAGGACTTCATAATAATTATACTATATAAAAACTAAAACACTGTTCAAGGGACATTAACCATGCATTTTAGACTGAAAGTATGACAGGTATGATTAGATGAGACATATTCAGCAGGCTACCAGAGCCAAATTTTGAAACAGAGGACTACCAACACCACGTTTGCAGAAAAGCACATACACAGTCATCTCTCACTTGCAGGCACAAACTAGCAGATGGTTTGCAAAACCAGGAAAGTGAACTTGAAGCACCCACTCTGTCTTTTACAACTTCACAAGCATGAGTTTTGCATGCAAAAATTACATGTGTACATCATTAGCAGATGCAGGTCCCAACTCTACCGCTTTGACTATTTCCTTTTAACTGCCTTGTTCCTGATGCCTTTTTAAAAGGAGCACAACAGCTTCTCACTGTTTATTCAAGATCTTGAAGAAGAATTATTCCTGGTGGGTCTTGAGCTCCCCCCATTGACTTCTCACTAGATGCTAACATCCAGGCCTCATTGCAACACTCCGCCACTGTCCAGACAAGCTTTTCTGGGTAGGATGTTGAATTTTTACAACAATGATAATGTGATTGCCCTCTGCTGTGTGAATGCTCACTGTATTTTGGTTGTACCACTGCTAACAGAAGTTATTGCTCTGCCTGGCCCTTCCTGGAGAGTGCCGCTACTCAGCTGAAGAGCTTATTTTCTTCTTTCTTTAGATTTCTCCCTAAGCTCTTCCCCTTTGCTCCCTGGCCAAAGTCTTGTGTGATCAGAGACACTCTCGTTATCTCAGCCTGGAGACCAGGGTTATTACACGCTCTGGATTATGTGCACCATCAGCACTCCAGCGAGCTGACTTAGTGTACTTTATGGTGCCAGAATTTGTGAATGTGCCAGAAGACTTTTGATATCATTTGCCACAAACACTAATCCACAAAGTCTGAGCTGCGGGCCATCCACATGTCACCCAAAAGGCTGGCAAACAAATCAGGTTGTCAACAGCCTCCAGCGTGGCTCAGGCTCCACTGACTCTCCATTGTTGGTGTTGACAAAGGGCGTAGCCATGCTCGTGGCTAAGGACTTTGGCTGTCTCCTGGCTTATGACCAATTTCTACAGTAATCCAATAAGAGACACTTGTTATTTTTTTTTGTGAATAAATAACCAACATCTCTTCTCTTCTTTCTACCCATGAAATATATATGGCTTTGGGGAGATCTGGAGCTCCTTCTCCAAAACAGGAAGTGCAGTTCTAAAATGCAGCATGCTTATTCCTCTCCTGATGCAGATAGGCTAACATCCCAGAACACCAGTGAAGGCACTGGAATAATGTGAAAAAGACTGAGGCCACAGTTTAGGCCTTTTGTTACCTTCTTGGTCTTTAAGGTACATTCTCTACTCTTTCTTATCTGTGTTACGAATTCTGGATATGCAAAAGAGGGAGGGAGCAACCTCAGAGGATACCACTTCATAGACAGATCCTCAATGGAATATAAAGATGGAGATAGGTCATGCTCTTTCTTTTCCTGTCCTGTGACATGAGGCTGTGTCAGGGAACAAAGGGATATGGCTGGAGGGAGCTCTCTGGTTATTCGTCACTGTTAAATTGACTGCCTTCAGCAGCATCAAGGCTCATGGCTATTTGACTGAACCCAAGGAATGAGAGCAAGCCCAGGTGACAAATTAATTTGGTTTTAGATGAAAGAATGGCTAAAGATTTTCACAGTTATGTTTAACACACTTCCCTGGTTCTTTTCTACGAGCCTTTTGCTCTTTCCTCCAAATACCTTCTTGCAAACAACTTCATTTAGGAATGCTTCCAACATCTGCTGTCTGCACGGACTTGTCTTTTGGAGCATTTCTTTTATGGCAGAGATTGTCTTACTCCATGTTTTTCAGAATGGTGTGTAGCTTTACTCTTTCAAATATGAGATCAGACCTTTATAATGCCAAGAGCCCTCTAGTCCTGTGCAAGAGCTGAGGAAATTATGCATATTCTATTCTATTCTATTCTATTCTATTCTATTCTATTCTATTCTATTCTATTCTATTCTATTCATAAACCTCCCCTACCAGTTTCTACCTCAATGCCTTCCCATAGCACACAATGCTACATTATTAAGAATTATTTTATGTGGTTGGTTTATTACTAATCCTCAGACTAAGCTGAGTAATGCCTAGGAGAGCACTGTCTTAATGAGACAGTTTATATTAGAGAAAGCAGAGCAAGGCCTTTCATGTGGAAGGTGGGGAAGCTTACCATCATCCTGTAAGCACTTTGTACAGCTGCTGACTGGCCTGCAGGGAGCCACAATTCAAGCAAGCGTGTTTAAACCTTTATTAAACAAGTCTCTCGCATTCCTATCCTTAAAACAATTTCCTGATCCTTTCCACAAGCCACTTGCCCCTTCTTCAAAATGTTTTCTTGCAAATCACTTCATTTAGAAATGTCACACTTCTGCTGTTTCAAATGTTTTGACATAAGCTCTCAGTGAGTGGAATAGTTGCCCAAAATGCTGTAGAACCTCTTACCTCTATCCCCAGCACACCTGAGGAGTAAGATCCTGCGAGCTGAGTATGATCTGGTATTCTGTGGGAGAAAAAAACTCTCAGAACAGAAGACATATGCAGGGCCTCGTCTGTTAACAACAATCAGAGCCATTACTGGGGTACACAGACAGGACACTAATGTGGCAGTCCCTTCATCTCCAGAACTGAGCCATCATTTCCCTCTTTTTCTCCTGAGTTCAAACCTTTCCTTTTCTGTCAACCATCTACAGTGACTGAAAGCAAAGCTAAGCAAGAAACTGCCATCATAGTGATTCCAGACCACCCCTTTGTGTTGTAAATCAATACTGTCCCCCTCACCCATTCTTCATAGAATCATGTAATTACAGAGTCATTTAGGATGGAAGGGACCTTTAAAGATCACCTACTCCAACCCCCTGCAATGAGCAGGGACATCTTTAAGTAGGTCATGTTGATCAGAGGCCCATCCAACCCGGACTGAAATGTTTTCAGGGATGGGGCATCTACCACCTCCCTGGGCAACCTGGTCCAATGTTTCACCACCCTCATGGTAAAAAAATTCTTCCTTCTAGCTCCTTTAGTTGAAAACTATTACCCCTTTCTTGCTCTAAGGCAACAGTGGTAAAAACAACCAACAGCAGAGTGCGCAGAGGGGAAAATAAACCCTCAAGTGACTAAATTTGCCTTGGACATTTATGCTTCATGGGACTTGGCACATTGCCATCTGAGCTGAGCATGCCAACAGAAAAAGATCTTTTGAATATTTATGCCTTTCTTTGACCTTTCTGGAGCTGATGGCTGTTTATATTGGAGAAAACAGATCAAGTTTAATATGAAAACCTACGAACGTTCCGACAGTGGCACAAACCTTTGAGCCTCTGATATCAATTCCTGTAACAATACTAAAGGCAGCACTGTTTCTCACAGTGCTGGTAAAAGGAGTCTGAGAATGAGAGAGAACAATTAGCCAAAGCTAGGAACCAAACAAGCAGTTTTGGCTGAACTATGAACAAAGTACAGTGGGTAGTTCTGGCCCATGCATGTTATGTCAAACCTCAGTAGCTGCAGGTTCTGTATCCACTTTCCTACACACCGATACTGAAATAAAAGGCTGCAAAATTTAGATTTTTTTATTTTTTTCTGTGAGGAGCGTAGAAAGTCTTAGTCTAGAACTCCTTCCCTGCCAACATTTAAATAAATGCAATATACGTTTTTTCAAGCTCACTGGCAGTGAACACCATAGATTCACGTGATCCAAAAAGGAATTAAGCAAGTTAATTCCGTTTTCTCCCACCAGGCCCATTTTCATCACTGGTGGCATTACAGCTACTACATGTGGTTATTTTTAGCATTAGTAAATAGCAGTAGGACTGGGCTGTGGCAGGTGTGGGAGGGAGCAATGGACTTCATTACCTGCGTTGTTAAAAACTTCTCATTGAATCTTATGAAATCACCCTGTGCTTTCCTCACCTACAGAAAATAACTCCTGTCACGCAGAAGCTCGCAGGGTTTGATTTAGTGAAGTTCTTAGACGTTAAATCAGGACAACCCCTTACGATTGCTCACAGAAAGCTGTTGCTGCAATCGGCAAACACCGGGCTGCTCCGCGGGGAGATGACCGAGTTCTCGGGGCCTCGGCACGCCACCTCCAGCGCCCAGCCAAAGCCCTCGGCCAGGGCCGCTCCCGCTCCGTGCCCTCACACGGGCTCCCCCCACGGCTCTGCCCAGCACAACGGCCCCTTCCACCCTCCAGCCCGGCCAATTACTACGGTTCTTGGGAAGAGAATAGTCCATCTCATCAGAGATGGATGTAATAACCAGCATCAGATGCTTCACCACGCCCTTCCTTTAACCCCGGAATGTGTAAGAAAATGGAACATTTTCTGATCTCTTGGCTAATAATCCATTTTATTATAGGAGACGCTCCACCTGTGCCCTTTCTCCTCCCTGTTATAGGTATAGCAGTATAGGAGACCCAAGGGGCAGGTGAAGGCAGATGGCGGAAGATTTCCCCCCATACTTCGCCCTAACTTAGAGGGCAGCGACACAGGTCAAACCCGGCCGCCCCGCGACACGGACCGATCGCCGATTGTTCCAGGCCGGGGCACGGGGCAATCTCCGCCGGCTCCGGGCCCGGCGGTCCGTGAGGAGGCAAAGAACGACCCCCACGCCACCCCCGGCCCCGGCTGCCCTGCCCAGCACTGTCCAGCCCCCTCAGCCCCGGCCGGGCGGGCGCTGAGGCGGCACCGCCCGACACCGCCCCGCGCCCCGCCCGGCACCGCCCTCCCGCCGCTCATGCGCGCTCTCGCCGCCCTCCTGTTGGCTCGCTGCACGCCCCCTCACAGAGGGGACAGAGACCTAAACAACGCAAGTGTATCCCTCTCTGCGTAGCCTTTAGGCGAATAGTAACACCTTCTCCTATGGTATAACGGATTTTTTGTTATTTTACAACGATTCATAGTGCTTTTGGCTGAAATACAGGACGGAGAGCCCTTCTTGGCAGGTTGTCCTCCCCCGCTTCCTACGAATAGGACGGCCCGGCTCGTCACGCTGCCCGCTGCGGAAGGGGCGGGAGCGGCCGAGGGTCAGCGCGGCCGCCGCGGGGAAGGCGCCGGTCCAGCCATGGCGCCGCCGCCGGGACAGACCCGGCTCCCGGACTGGGACGGGCTGAAGCTCCGCGTGCGGACTCTCATCGCCTCCCACCGCGTCATGATCTTCAGCAAGAGCTACTGCCCCTACTGCAACAAGGTGAGGCGGCGGCGGCGGCGGGAGCCCGCTCGGCGCGGTCCCCCGCGGGCCCTCCCCTCGAGGGATACGCGGACAGACCTGTGCCCCGAGGGCGCCCGCTCGGCCCGGGCCGGGCCCAGGAGAGCGGGGCTGAGGGCAGGCGGTGTGGGGATGCGGCGGCTGCTGCCGGCGGCGGCACCTGCGGGGTTTGGAGCGTGTAGAAGCGGCGCTGTATCCATCCCGCTGCGGCACCACGTGCCAGCCCTGGAAAACCACTTACCAGGCTTGAAACCAGGCGAAGATCCGCGGCGTTCGTGGTAGTTGTTTCCCTTTGTCTCGCTGATAGAAGCATGTGTGGCGAGTTCTGCCCAGTGTGCTTGTTCCTCAGCTCTGTAGCTGCTCGAAGCTCAGCGTGCTAGCTTTGTTCCTTTCTCGCTGGGAATTTGGGTACCACATTGGTGTTTAGCTTGGACAAAGCTGCTCTCCAAGGGAGGCATAAATTAAGTTTTCTGCTCTTTGTAACTTTGAGGAAGGTTGACTCTATAGTAAGTGCATAAGTTGTAAATCCTGGTCACAGTGTGTGTTTGAAAGAAGAGAAAAGCACTCTTGGTTAATTGTGATGTTTAGAGAAAAATATCTTTTAGCTCTGATTGTGCACCAGTGTCACGGAGTGGCTATAACTAGTAAGCCAAAGTCATTAAAAAAACTCAGGGCCTTCATTAGAATTTTATGATACCAACACACTGGTCATAGTCCACACAGAATCTGGGAGTTTGTAGGCCTTGGGTATCTTGGATGTTTACAAAAAGTGTGTTACGAAATTTTATTTAAACCTCACACTACCATATTTGATATGGCCACGGTGGAAGAACGTAATTGGAACTGTTGGATCAAGTCGTGGTGTTCCTCCGTAGAGCTGATAACCAGGAAAATACTCAGAAGCCTCACTCTCACTTGTAGGTTAGGTTTAGTTCTGGGAACTCTGGGAGGGAAGAGATATTACGATGCCCTTGTAGAAAACCTAACTGAATATATCCTATCTCACTTGCAACTTAATTGAGGATTTGAGAAAGGAAGCTTCTGTGTTTGGGGGGATAGACCAAACCAATGCCTTCTGTCTAAGAAGCTTTTGGCTGATAGTAGAGCATAGTAGGTAGCCCAAATCCTTCTAAAACTTAACAGCTTACTGGAAGTTTCAGTAAATGAAGAGTTGGAGTCTTGCTCCAGTCTAGTCCAGTTGACGAAAGTGTTCTCTTCTGCTGAGGGGAAAGCATTTCTTGAGGGCTTCAGTGTTGCCCACTGAGAAATACTTAGTCGTGCCTGTCACTATTGCCCTGTGTGCTTTTAGTGACCGTGATTGCAAATGTTGATGCTCATGGCACTCAGTTCAGTGGGTTTGGGATCACACAATGACATGGTAACTTTTTAAACCTTATGCCTTTTTCCTTCATCTCTTTGTGGTGTTGCAGAGGCTCTAGACTAAGACAAGAAGCTTGAGGGGGGAAAGAAGACTTGATTGTAGTCCAGTAATTAAATTCCAGATTGTTCTTTCCTGCATTTGTTCATAACTTGTCCATTAGGGAGGATTGCTTGTTTCGGGGAAGCAATCAGATATGAAGAATATTATCCTTATTGTCCTGCAAAGGGGAAGAATGAATACAAGGAGTAGGAGGGCCCTCTCTCATGGTTCTTTCCATGAGGGGGAGTTGAAAAGCCCTCCATGAATTTTTGTGAAGGAATAGGTGGTAAATAGGGCCGGGGGAAGAAGAGCTGACTGCCCTGGTAGGCAGATTTCCTTGGCTTGTTTTCCTGCTTGGAACAGAACAGAAGGATAATATAACAAAGAAAATGTTTAAAAGGGGTATAGATTGCAGACAGAGAATTAGAAGAAGAAAGTTTATAGAAGAAGGAAGCCTCACATGAGACATCAAGTGATAAAACAGAGAAATATCTGTAATGCTAAGGGTATTAACAACCCCTCCTACCAAAGACTTAGAAATTAGTGAAAGGAATGGGAAAACAACAGGTAATGCAGGATTCTTCTAGCTGATGTAGTCTATAGAATTAATGAAGTGGATGTAATTTGAAAGTGTAGTTACAGCTTGGGTACTTAGCCTGTAATCACATAGTTCTGAGTTCTTAGACAGATATGAATAGTGTGCATTGTGTTGTCTTTTACTGTGGATGGTTGTTAGCAATGTGCTTTTGGTAGGATTAATTGAAAAACTAAAGATGTTTAGTGCTTCTGCTCTGAAAGGACCTAATTTGGGGGTGGAAAGAATTCTCTATTTCAAGTGGAGGTGGCCATGCTGGAAGAAAATTAAAATTGCACTTTTCTTCAGAAGTAGGACTGCAAATGAATCCCCTAAGTGAATTAAGTAGGTGATTGTATTCAGGTTAGCTAATAGCATGACTTGGCAATTGTGCTGTTG
The DNA here is from genome assembly GCA_013397815.1 of Aleadryas rufinucha. Taxonomy (NCBI): domain Eukaryota; kingdom Metazoa; phylum Chordata; class Aves; order Passeriformes; genus Aleadryas; species Aleadryas rufinucha. Next base: position 1,316,444 of record VZTH01009906.1, read on the forward strand.
TTCTTCTGCAAATGCAATTTGCTGTTCAACTGCTTTAACAGGGCAGTGGTGGAGAGGGGGTAGTGGTAGAATTACTTCCTTGTCATAACTTAACTTGGCTGTTCCTTCAATTTCTTAGCACCCAGAAAAGGTAATAAGTAAGATAGAAGTGCATAAAGAAAACATAGTATTTTAGCATGAAAAAAAATGGCAAGGCTGAACACTGTGATATATTGAAATTTTAAGAGCAGCAGCTATGATTGCATAGAAGTTACTGGTTATTTTGGTTATACTTTATGCTATTACAGATTACATTCTCTATCCTCAGGGGGTTCTGGCCAGTTCAGCTGTAGCTATTATGGAACGTTAGCTGATACTTGAAAAAGCAGACCTAGGACATACCATTATTATTTTATGGTGTGAAGCTTATTTCAAACCTGCTTTGCTACCCTGGTGACAGAAGGCATCTCTGGGAAGAATTTTCTAAAGTTAGACCAATTTCTTGGTTTCAGAGGAATTATCTGTTGTTTAATAATATTTGGAAGTGTTTCTAGTCTGTCACTTTTTGTGAAAACTGAAAGGGTTTAGTAGGTAACTGAGACCACTGCATTGGTGAGAATGGAAGTAAATGCTTATATCAGTGACCCTGCAACCTTGTATCCCATCCCAGACTTTTGGAGAAATTACAGTTTTGGCTTTGGGCTATAAGGAAGAAAATCTCCCAGTACTCTGCTGAAGTTTCCAGTACTGTGTGTGTGACACAGGAATTTCTTGACCTGAGTTCGTATTAGCTTTATTGAGTTAAAAGTTTTCAGTGGGTCTTCTTTTTCATTAGTTGGTCTAATAACTCCTTTGATTTCATTTTAATTTTGGCTTTTACAATGCTGGGTAGCAGTAAGTTCTCTGGTTGTGTTCCCTAGGGAGGTTTACTTCCTTTTCATTTCAAAATTGTTTTCTGGTAAATGCAGTTATTGCTGAGTGCTCCAGTGAGTATTTCTGAGAAATCATTTCCTGTTCACCTTATCTAGATATTAGTCATGATTAGTGTGTTATCTTCTACTCCTCCTAATCATTTCCTTTTCCAAACCGAAGTAATCTATTATCTCACGCCTGTATTGAAGATTTTGTAACTGCTCATGTGCTTGCTATGTTCCTTCTTTCTTTTTCATTAACACAACACAAGTATGATTTGTTCACAAGTATTAAGTGCAATAGTTACCTCTCATTAGGATGCTGACATTTGCTTGATTTTTTTTTTTTCTCTCTACTCAGTGTCTTCAGTAGAGAATAAAGGTGGCCTAAATGCCTTAAATCTTGCCCTTTCTTGTCTATAATCTTTCTTGGTTTAATAGTGTTGTGTCCTGTCCTCCCTCCTGCCAGCTGCTGTTGCAATGTTTTGGCAGAGTTTTTTAAAACAGAAAACAAAAACTAATGACCTGTTACTCTGCTGCTTTGCTGCAAACTAAACCAGCAGCCAAGCAGCTAATTTTGACTTCCCTCCACATTCTTAACACTTCCTAGCAGCAATCACTTTAAGCTTTGCTTTTTAGATCTGGCATGGCATTTAGCTTGGGATCTGTAACCGCAGATGCAGAGCAGGAGGTCTGGAGCAGTTCCACTGCTGTTTCCCTTTCGTTCTGTCTGTAGCCATAGTCATTACAGGAAGCCAGCCTGAAGGTAATGGTGAGCTTAGGACAAAAATTTTCAAGGGTCATCTAGATGGTTAGAGGACAGGAGTGTCACACACACTGGATATGTGAAGGAGGAGCTCAGTTTGTTGAACCTTGATAAGGCTAAACAGGGGTTTTAGTTGCTGCCTTCAGCTGACAAGGGGGAAGACAACCAGACTGTTTTTTGAGTTGCAGAGTGAAAGGACAAGAGCCAACAAACATAAGTTGCAATGACAGACACTCTAGTGGGATAAAATGGAAGTTCTGTACTGTGAGGATGGTCAAACGTTGAGCCAGCCCAGGGAGGTTGTGACATCTCTGTCCTTGTTGATGTTCAGAATGAGAGGACAGTGCTTGAGCAATGTGATCAGCCTTCACTTTTGGCTCTGCTTTGAGCAGGGAGTTTGTGCAAATGGCCTAAAAAGGTCCCTTAGAACTTCTGTTATTCTATAATTGTAGAAGCAATATAAACAGTTACAGAAGCAGAGCTTTTTTTGTATGTTACAGTTGATAATATGATGTAGTAAGAAACTTAATTTGTAGTTGGTACAGAATACAAAATCTTGCTGTTTGTCTGCATAAAGCTGAAACTTTATCAGAAAACACTGGAATACTCAGTCTTCAGCATAGTAACAGTGCGAGTCACAGCAATATTGAAAACATTTTATTCCTTGTGTGTTAGACATATTTAAACTTACTAGATGTGACTGAACATACTCTCAGTGAAGCTCTGTCAATAAATTTGAGGTTTGTCAGAGCGCTGGTTGAAAAATGTTCAGACTCCATGATGGTAAGTGGGTCCATCCCACAGGGATTCAGTGATTCTTGCTAGAGCTGTTTTCACGTGCCAGTTTAACAAAAATGTTACTGTAAAAATCTTGTTTCTAAAAGGCTGCCTGACTTGAATCAGGTAATGGTACACTCTGTCCATCCGGAACTGAGGTTAGGAAAACACCCAGCTGAGTGCTGAGTACATTTGGAAAGTGTTACTTCCTTCTGCAGCTTTTTATAATGTCCTTTTTTTTTTTTTTTAAATTTCCTTGACAGTGTTTTGTTTTGCATGTTATCCTCTACTCCCTTTTTTCCTTTTGTTTTTTTTTCTTAGTATTACCAAGGAATATTGCTGCTGCTTTATCTCTCTTTGCTTTTTTTTATATGGCAGTCACTTCCATAGCTTTTGGTATGTCAGGGGTGGCGAAGTTAGCAGCTGAGCAAATTGTTTCTAGAAAGTTTTTCTTAAGGTAGTGGAACTTGTATTGGGAAGTTAAATGCCCTGGCTTTTAGTGAGGAACATGCAAAACACAGAAGTGCCAAACTGCCAAAGCAATGTAGAGCCCGTGCCTCAGAGCGCAGTAACTGAGCCTTAGAGGTTACCTGTGTGTGTCCAGCAGTGAAGTTTTACCCTGAGCTGACAAACCTTTGCACTGCCATGGTGTCTGTTCCTTTGCAGGTGAAGGAACTCTTCCGCTCCATGCATGTGGAGTACTATGCTCTGGAACTGGATGTAACTGGTGAGTAGGAGAAAAAAAATGTGTCACGTGCTGCTGCTTCATGTAACTAAAAATGAGTGACTCTGCAGGATTCTTTAAGCTTTCTTGAACTAATTGGGGGATATGTGAAACAAGTAAAATACATTTTTTTATATGCAGAGATAAAAGCAATTAGGCTTCAATGTGGATTTTAATGGAGGTTGTGTTTTTAATGTAACTGAAGACTTTGACTCTCTGTAAAAATCATCAGCTGATAGAGAATGTGAGATCTGATTTCTCTCCAAGGAGCTATGACTTCTGGGGAAAAAGCCTATGGTATTTTTTCCTACTCTTGGTTCTCTTGTGGCTTCAGATGAATTGTTAATGTTTCACTTGGTATATGGGTGACCTTCTTTGAGAAAGGTGCTGAGTCGCTGGAAGGAAGGGTAAATTCCAGTAACTTGGCTGCTGCTAGTTTCAATTTGGTTTTTTTTTTTCTTAAAGTCCAAGCTGCTTTAGTTTTAGGACATGTGCAGTGCCTTATGTGCATATGGACATAATGCATGTAGCTTTTAATATAGTTTTAGGAACAAATAGTTTCTTACATGGTTCTCAGTAAACTCTTAAATGCACTTTTGGTGAGCTGTTGAATGTCTATTATTATTTTTTTTCTGTACAAAACTTAGGTTTCCAATGCTTTTTTAAAAGTTCTAATGCCTTTTTTGCCTAAGCAGTGCTTGGGAGAAATGTAGATATTTATTCATCTCTTCTTAGTTACTTCTACTTTTTATTCGAGTTATTAATTATAGCCCAAGATATGTAAAGTACAATGCACAACCTTTTTTTTTTTTCTGGAATTACTTCTAATTAATAATGTGTTTCCCTTGCAGTTGTTCCAATTACTGATGCTAAATAGATACAATCTTGGAATAAAAAGATTTTAGTCAAAATGATTACTGTAAATTCCCATTCCCACATTTACTGCTGAGAGATCCAAATTGAGCTCGTGTGTAGGTGCTGATGATTCAGATGACAGGTCAGGTCAAGCAATGATAATTTTAAAACTGGAAAGTTTCTGACAGTGTGGTGGGTAGAAAAAGTAGGAAGGTAGCTTTAGGGTAAGTAGAAAAGCATGTTCATACTTCCCTTATCCATAGTCTCATAATACTGCTGCTGGGCAAAATTATGTCCCTGTGCACAGAACATGCTCCAAAATAAGATAGTTCTCATGAAAGAAAAGGTGTCTGTGTGATCGTCTGTGATAGCTGGAAAAGAATTTTTGTGTAGTACCAAGTGTGACACTGTCAGAGACAGATAAAAATCCACAGAATACAGGAACTAAACTCTTACTACTTCAGCTTTATCCCATTCTGTAGAATTGTGGCTTGAAACACCAATTTAACTTCTGTATTCAAGCCTGCTCCTTCGACAAGTAGTTTCTGAAGACTTGCTTATGTCCAGGAAACCTGCAAATGGAATGTTTATAATGGAATTGTTGTCTTGCCAGGCCTACAGTGTATCACAGTCCAAACCTTTAATACTTCAGGTTGTTCTAAAAGCTCTATTCCTGAAATCTGTTTATAATGTACACATTTCTTTTATTCTTAGATGACGGAGCCAGTATTCAGCAAGTATTGGCAGAGCTGACTAATCAGAGGACAGTGCCTAATGTATTTGTGAATGGAACTCACATTGGGGGCTGTGATGCAACATATCAGGTAACTTGGCTTTTAAAATCAGCTGGAAGTAGACAAGACTGAGTGAATTTGCTGCTTGATCATAGTTAAATTTTGTGTGACACAGTAAACTGGGTGATGTAGGTCAGAGGAGGCAATGTTATCAGTTGTTTGCTCAGAAACACGTGTGCTAGTTTGATTATTTTTTTCTTTTTCTCTCCCAGGCTTATCAGGATGGATCACTGCAGAAACTCCTTGGGGACAACCAAATTACAGAACCCTATGAATATGATCTCATTATTATTGGTGGCGGCTCAGGTGGACTTGCATGTTCTAAGGTATGATGTGAAAATGGCATTAAAGAACAGGTTGTATGTAAAACTTCTTCAAAAGTTAATCTCTCTATTAATTATGTTGGTATAAAACAGTCTATATTTTGATGAGTATTACTGTTCAACTTGTTAATTAATGAACCAGTAGTGGTCTAATAATGTGCTCACTCAGGAGATAGTGGTTTAAGGGACCAGTTTCTAGCCAGTGTCTATTCAGGTCTTGATCCTAATAACAGGTTTTAGTTTTCTGGCTGAGGGTGGAAGCAAATGTTTTTTAACTATCTCTTCTGCATGTGTAATACACAGGCACTTCCAAACCGTGATCTAGAAAACTTAAGGGCTACTCTGGAAGCCTTTTGACAGTTTAGGATTCAGGGTCACCAGTCATCTAAAATTAAGTGCTTCCAGCAGTTCCCTTCAAGGAGCTGGTTCACTTTTTAGTTCCCTTTTTAGCTGCTTTCTCAGAAAGGGTAACTGAAGTTGTGTAGCCCGTACACAATTAGCTTTTGTTCAGTGCCTGAGGACCTAAGGTCTGGATTCAGTTTTCTCTGCTATCCGAAGGGTTTGGACACACGCTTTCCATCTCTCAGACAGCTATCCTAAACTGTCAGGTTATGTTTTGGGCAGGGTGAGGTTGTTCTTGACAGCCTTGACAATTGCTGAACAATACAGCCAAGCATGCAGCCTTCATTAGAAAATACAAAGCAGGCAGGAGAAGCTGACAATGGAATTCTTCAGTTGGCCAGTTGTGTATTTTCAGAATGTTCAGATCTTTCCTCACGGTACCTTCTGGGACATGAGTTGTAAACTTGGTGCTAATTGCCAAATTGTTCCGAGTAGTATTTGCAAAATACAAGACAGCCAGCTAAACCTTGTTTGAGCCAGGATTGCAGTTGTTGTCCAGGAGTTCTTAAACAGATTTGAGGCACCTAAAGATTTGATCGAAGTGCTTCAAAGATCAAACAATGTGTATCTGGCAATTCCTTGGATAGAGGAATAGGCTTATTTGGGTTGGAATGGACATTAGAAGAATATCTAATGTAAGCTCCTGCTCCAAGTAAGGTCAACTGTGAGGTCACACAGAACTACGAAGGAACTCATTCATTTGGCTCTTTGAAATGAGCCAGGGGTGGTGGTGGCCCACCCCTTTCTGGGAAATCTGTTGGATTGTCCTCATGATATGAAAGTTCTTATATCCAGTCTGAGTCTCTTGTTTCAACCTACAGCCACTGTCTTTTGTCCCTTTGCTACTTGGCCAGTGTGAAGAGCCTGGCACAGTCATCTTAATGTACTTCTCATAGGTATTGGAAAGTTGCCCTTGGGTCCCCTCCAAATGCAGTTTTTCTCCAGGTTGAAGTGTCAAATTCCCTTGGCCTTCTCACAGGGGGTGTGCTCCAGCCCCCTGAACATCATGGTGGTGCTCCATTGAACTGTCTCCAGTCTGTCACCTTCTTTTTCATCCATAAACATGCCAAGTCAGTTCTGTCCTTCTGAAAGAAAAGGAAATTCGCTAACAGCATAAATATTTCTTTAGGGGAGGTAGAAGAGGATCATAGGCTGCTGAGCCCATCTCATATCTTTTTCAGATCATGGCTTTTGACAGCTTTCAAATAAATACCACCTTTATTCCCTTATTTTGTCCAGTCTCTGTTTCCAGGTAGCCACTTCAGGTATCAGTAGGATGATCTGGATGCAGCATTGAATGTGCAAGCAGCCATTCAAAGCTTGAAAGAAAGCCAGTTTTTGAGGGATTTCAATTTTTGCCTAGTGAAGGAGAAAGAAGAGCCATGTATGATGACTGACTAGTGAAGGTAGTAAAGGAGCCTTCTGTTAGTGCTAAGTGTATCATGACCATGAGTGAGTGGACAGGCTTGCTTGTTTCAGTAATGCTGACTGGTCTTCTCCATCTTTTATAGGAAGCTGCTGCCTTGGGAAAGAAAGTAATGGTATTAGATTATGTTGTTCCAACACCTCTTGGAACCTCATGGGGTAAGCTTTTGTTGTCTTGGATGTGATGATGTTTGAGTAGCAGTGATACATACAGAGATGTAACATATTATGGATTTATGTTATTAGGAACTGAGGCTGAATTCCTGTAATTCTGGTACACAGATAACACAAAAGTCATTTTCCTGGCTTGCCTGCTGTTTTTCTAGATGGTTATTTCTCTTTTGGGCATTGCTGAGAATGTGTAAGGAACTTCTGTGAAACTTATATTGAGTCGAGGAATGAATGTGCTCTTGTAGATAATATTCAAAAACCAGCCATATTTCACATTCCACATAATAGGCAGTACTAAATTGTAGGAACTCTGGGCTTTTTGGCTTGCTTACTTGACAACCTGACTAAAACCTGAGCCCTTGTGGAGTAAGTAACCTGGGTCTGTGTTTGACATGCTATACCTGTCTTGGGTCAGTGATTCTAATAACCTCTTAAACTGAATAGAAGCTTAATGTGTTAATTGTGTTTTAAATTGTCGTTTGCAACTGAAATTTCATGTTACTTGTGTGACTATAGCAAACCTCACTGAATGATATAAGTGATTATACAAAGTACATGATAGGGAAAGCATAAATGTCCTGTTCATGGAAGCAATAACGTGGTTCTTTCCATCTTAGGACTTGGTGGCACGTGTGTAAATGTAGGTTGCATCCCTAAGAAGCTGATGCATCAAGCAGCACTTCTGGGTCAGGCACTCCAGGATTCAAGGAAGTATGGGTGGCAGTATGAAGAACAAGGTTGGTAAGAACACAGAGGACAGACCAAGACTGTACAGATGAGATGCTGGGCTCAAGACTGTTCTTGTACTTTGGACTTAAATTAGAGGCAGAGTTCAGTACTTTTCATAGGTGAATCAGAAGGTGTCCTCCTCCCTGAGTTGTAGAAACCTTTGGGATTGAAGGTTAATTGTATTTTGTTCCCTATATTATCTGAAATAAATGACAGAACTTCTAGAATGGGCTTAGTTCAGATAGCAACAAGTCACATAAATATTAACATAGTAGAACAAGACCTTAATATGTATCCTCATTACTGATAAAGTTTTCTTAATATGATGTACAATGAATAAATTAAATTTTTCTTGAGAGGTACATTGCACTTTTATTTCCTTAAACATTAAATTATTGTCTTGTTTCAGTTAAACACAACTGGGAAATCATGGTAGAGGCAATTCAGAACTACATTGGTTCTTTAAACTGGGGCTATCGAGTGTCCTTGAGAGAGAAGTCTGTGACATACCTCAACTCTTACGGAGAATTTGTGGAACCACACAAAATTAAGGTATACTCTGCATTTAAAATACTTAATTGGGAGGGAAAACTTGTGTCCTAGAACTGCCTTATAAAATTCAACACCAAAAAGGCTTCATCTTAACATTGCCAAGTTAGGTCAACTGAAGTTAAAAACTCATTTGTGAAGTTACTGATTTAAATAATTATTGGACTTTAGTACCTGCCACGGTGTTTGCAAACCTACTTATGTAAGAGTGATGTGGATATGTGTAAACCTGTGTCTTGCAAGAATAAAGGAACGTGGTCTCATTTTGTACCTTTATGACTGACTCCAGCAGTCTCAGTGAGGAGGGAAGGAAAAGAAACTCTAGCTGTATGATTTTGCAACTTGGAAAATCTTCATACTAAATCATAAAAACCTATTGAAATTAAATTTAGATTAAGCACTTGCGTAAGAGCACTGCTAGAACCTTGTGCTGTATCAGCATACAAATTAAAGTGTCAGTTTTGCAAGACAAAGCTTGTTCTGTCATCTTGCTATAAGTGATCACACTGTAGCAAGGTTAACCTAGAAGTGCATATTGAAGGCAGCTGTTGCATTCAGTGGGTATAATTGTCTGTTTTCAACATCAAGGCTGAACTGCTTGTGTTTTGAACCAAGAGACCAGCACTGAAAGATAGTAGTAAATTCAATTTACCTCGTGTACCACCTGTTCAAGTGTCCAGGCATGCAGGGCATCCACTTAAGTGTCCTTAGTCAAAAAATGAAGTAGAACAGGGAGACTTCCAGCAGGAGGCTGGACTAGATGACCTCCTGAAATCCCCTCCAACCTGAATTACCTGTTGACTTGATGGGGAGAAAGTTTCCCTTCATTTGTGTTGGAAAACTAATAAAGAGCAAGAATGAAGGTCAGATTTTGGGAGAGATGCATTGGCAAGATGAAATTTCCAAAGGCCAAGGGTCTCTAGAGCTAGTCAAATTAGTTAGAATTCACTTAAGGTTGAGTCTTAGGCCCTCTGAAGTCTCTGAAATCATGTAACTAGTTACCTTTTTTTTTTTTTTTTTAATTTTTACTTTAGCCTAAGAGCTAATTGATGTTATTCTGTCCCTAGCATTGTATTGGCCTTTTATTGGGGGGATAAGGGAGTTGTCTTAATTTATTGTGGCTTTTTATAACTCGGAAGTAAAGTTGTTATGAATAATCTAATCTAAATTAGTAGTTAAAATGGGCAGGATTCAAAGAGTGAGTAATTTTAAGTGCTCTGATGTGAGAAAAGCCTGATAGTCTGTTGTTTAAACCTGTTGTTCTTCAGTGACCTATGTGGCATCTCTAAATGCATTAGTTCTTGTTTCAAAATCCTTATTCTTGATTTTTAAACATATCTACAATAATTAAGGAGAGGATTACATAATTTTTATCTTAAAGCATATGAAAATGTCTCTCTTAACTGTGTCTTCATCAACAGGCAACTAACAGAAAAGGACAAGTAACCTATCACACGGCAGAGACTTTTGTCCTGGCAACAGGAGAAAGGCCAAGATACCTGGGTATCCCTGGAGATAAAGAATTCTGCATTACAAGGTGAGATGAAAAGGCACAATAGACTGAACTTGTCTGCTGTAGTGTTTGCCAAGACAAACAAGCCTGTGTTGGAAGAACTTTGTAACTTACACTTCTTCTCTTTTCAGTGATGACCTCTTCTCCCTGCCTTACTGCCCTGGCAAGACTCTGGTTGTGGGTGCTTCCTACGTGGCTCTGGAGTGTGCGGGGTTCCTGGCTGGCCTGGGTCTGGATGTCACTGTGATGGTGCGTTCCATTCTCCTGCGGGGCTTTGACCAAGAAATGGCAGAGAGGATCGGTGCCCACATGGAAACACACGGCGTGAAGTTCATCAGGAAGTTTGTACCTGTTCAGGCAAGTGCTTCCTTCAGCTTTCTTCTCTTAACACGACATGACTTTAAACAGCACATGTAAAATGCAGGTGTTGTCTGGGAAGGCTTTGGCTCTGTGCAGAAATAAATGCTTAATGAGACTGAGCTTTTTTTACTGTTGAATGATAGATTAGTAGGTCAAGGCTTGAATGACAATGGAAGTGAGCTCTGCTGCTTCAGGTCATTCTAAGCACACAAAAATTTGCACAGGTTGAGCAGCTGGAGCAAGGAATGCCCGGAAGACTGAAAGTGACAGCAAAGTCTACTGAGGGACCGGAAATCCTTGAAGAAGAATATAACACTGTAAGCATTTCTGGGTTTGAAATAAATGACTGTAGATGCACATGAAAAGTATTAAAATACTTGAACAACTTGAAGGGAAATCCTGCTTAAAAAGTTGTTCACCTAAATTACTGGCAGAAAAAAAAAAAGTGAAAATTCAATATTTGTCTTTAGTTGAACCCTGTCAGCTATATGGGTGAAACTTTATTTACCTGGAATTTAGTTCATATAAACAGTATTGTTGCTTCTGTTTTTGTTTTGTTTTCCTGTTTGTTGCGTCTCTAAAACAAGTTGCACATGGAGGAGACTGAGCTGCTGGTGGCTCTTCCAAATTTTGGAAAAAAAAAAATTTGGAAGTCATTTTATTCATATGCTTTAGCTTTTTCACTGAAAGATCAAGGGAAATCTTATTTTTTACTTCTCTTGCATAAAGTTATTGTATCTAATTTTTGTGGGTTTTTTTAGGTTTTGTTAGCCATTGGTCGTGATGCATGTACCAGGAATATTGGTTTGCACACAATCGGTGTCAAAATCAATGAGAAGTGAGTATTGCTGAACTCCCTTAAACCACTGAGTGCAGGGATTTTTTTTTTACCTCTTTAAAAATGCCTCATGATACTGATGTTTTTTTAATTCTCACTCTTACATATGGCAGTTATGTGAACCTTTGAAACCTTTTTTGTCCTGGATTTGAGTACAATTGCCCACTAACTTAATTTCTTTAGTATGTGCTTTGTAAAACAACTGTTCTGAGTTAATACCTACTAGTTGGTCATTGTGCTTAAAACATAGAGCTGTATAATAACCAGGTGAAAGATTGTGAGTCCAAAGATGTTTGGGTAGTTTGACTGTCATCAGCCAGGCACTGTTGTTCATGTCAGAACTGGCCCACTGACTGCAGACTTCAGCCATGTGTCAGAGTTGGAGGTGATTGATGGTCTGAAGAGTTTGCAGTTGAAGTAAAAAAGGCATAAGTTTATTTAATGAAATGAGCTCAGTAATTAGAGTTTCTCCCCTCTCTTTTTGGCAGAGATCTGAGGAAAGTTGTGATGCTGAATTCTGTGGTCTTCTGTTTGTTTTAAAGGAATGGGAAGGTCCCTGTAAATGATGAAGAACAAACCAATGTGCCTTATGTTTATGCTATTGGGGATATCTTGGATGGAAAGCTTGAACTTACTCCAGTTGCCATTCAGGCAGGGAGACTGCTGGCCCAAAGGCTGTATGGGGGTAGTTCCAGAAAGGTAAAGCTATTAGCATACAACTTCAACTTATTCTTATGCTTTTTGCCTCAAAATTACAGTAACGTGAGTTAATTTATCCACTTGTCTATGGACTCTGCAATTGTTTTGTAAAAAAGAAAAAAAAGTGCTAATATAACTTTTTCTGTTATGTGCTATATAGAACTTGTATAGTCTAAATATGATTTTTTTTTTGTTATTTTTAGTGTGACTATATCAATGTACCAACAACAGTGTTTACCCCTTTAGAGTATGGCAGCTGTGGGTTTCCTGAAGAAAGAGCCATAGATGAATATGGAAAGCAAAACTTGGAGGTAAGAACACCCAAGAGTCAATTAACTTGTAGCTTGAGGGTGTTTTTCTTGGGCCTTGCTGCTTTATATTCAAGGCATAGTGTTAACAAGGTTAGAATTTAGATGGGTAGAGCTGTTGTGGCTGTGTTTTCACCTGGCCAGCAAGGCACTGGACTCACAGAAACCCAGGACTGGACTTAATGCCATTAGAATTATGCATAACTATTTGCAGGTGGCTGAGAACGTTTGACTGCAGGAGGGCAGACTTGGGCTGCAGAGCTGTAGGGGTGCTTTTTGTTGTTAGGAATTAAAGGCTTTTCTTGCTGAAGTGTACCAAACTCCTGGGATGAGCTGCTTCCTGCTGGTTCACCGTACTTGAATTGTGAATTGATTTTTTGCTGACCTTACCATATGTCTATAGGAGTATTGGGCATAACTTACCCATTTTATGGTAATTTCTGGCTCCTGCACATCTCTGAGGAGTTACGTTAAAGCTGCTTGCATTCCTTGTGTTTAATTCCTTACATCTTTCAAAATCACTTGACATTATTGAGCTTCTGCTGTTAACTGTTTTGAGTAATAGATTTAAACTTACAGTAACTGGATATTAATTTTGCACTTCTCTTTTTTGAAAGTTTGATTTGCAACCACTGTATATTGTAGCTGTTGCGGTTTTTATCAAGTATTTAAATCAGAACTACATGGTTTGAGCCAAGTCTTCCTCTGCTGACTTTTGGAGGATGGAGTCTCTGGGCTGAGTGGAACAAAAATTGCTCTTGTCTAGTTTGTTATAGACAAGAATATAGTGGGTTAAATGTCAAACCACCTATTTATAAATATATTAAAAAGTAGAATTATGCCTGACTGAATTAATGAAACTCTAATGTTCTTTTTCTTGTTTTCCTCACAGGTTTATCACACTTTGTTCTGGCCACTTGAATGGACAGTGCCAGGCAGAGATAACAATACCTGTTATGCAAAGATTATCTGCAATAAACAGGACAATGTAAGTAGCAAGCTGGAATGGATATGCTGAGGGAATTCTTGAAATGGAAAGAACTGCAGAGTTCTGCTATTGACCTGCTTGCATAACATTTTTAGTGTAGTGGGAGTTGCACACTAGAGTTTTTGTCAGACCTTTCCTGGTACTGACTCGTGTTTTTCTCTCATCTGTTTTACAGAATCGTGTGATAGGACTGCATGTTCTTGGACCTAATGCTGGTGAAATTACCCAAGGTTTTGCTGCTGCAATCAAATGTGGTCTCACCAAAGAATTACTTGATGAAACAATTGGTATCCATCCTACTTGTGCAGAGGTAAGAAAAGGGGAAGGCACAGCCTGATTTAAAACCTACTCTTGAAGACAGTTTTACCAAGAGGAGGTCAGTAGCCATGTGGATGATGATGCAGGCAACAGTAAATAAGCTCTTCTTTTGGTCTCTTACAGGTGTTCACTACGATGGATATTACCAAATCTTCTGGACAGGACATCACTCAGAAGGGCTGCTGAGGTTAAACCTGCTGTTTTACGTGTTTCCATGTTGTGCACTCTTGGTCCTGTGGAAGCTCTAATACATCCAGCTGCTTTGCAGCCAGGTAAAACGTTTGCATCAGTACCACTGTATGTGCTGCAGCTGGGAATGGTGCCTTCGAGAGGCTTCCTCAGTGTGAGGTGTGTTGCACATGGGAACAGTAATGCAGCAGGGAAATCTCGGACTGTAAATCCTGACTTTGCTTGGAATTAGCACTGCGGTGCTTTTTTGACGTTGTAGCTCAGAACCTTCTCGTGAGGTGAGCTGCGACTGATGTCTGCCAGGCAAGGCTGGGAGCTTCTCGTCTAGTCAGATGACTGAACTCCTCCTGAAGGAAATTCCTAAATTGCACAAATTAAAGCTAATGCTTCTAGTTCCAGTGTCTTGTACAAATGCTTGAAATAGAAGACAAATACATAATTGAGTGATTCTTGCCAACAGTTTACAGTTGACTGATTTATCTTTTTGATGCATTTTGTTATACTTAATTGTATGTTCAGTTGAGGCAAGATGGCATAAATAGGATGCAGTGTTGAGCAGTGCAGGTCAAGCACTAGTCTCCCATCCCCACCAGTCTAAAACTTCAGCGTAACCTAAGACACCACTCACATTCACAGTTGTTTGACCTCAGGTGACATCATGTCTTTAAAATAAAAATTTGAGTTGTAGGCGTCTTGTGTGTCAAGGCTGAAGAGTGTAAGTGCAAGACCATGTCAGTTTGCTTAAATCTGGTTTCAGCTCTGTAATTTAAAACCTCACAGAACCCAGAATTATGTCTGTGCTGTTGTGTGGAATGCTGAAGTCTTGGAGAAGCAGACTCTGTCCCACTGACACAGTAGGTGCCTGCCCATGGAGGTGGAAGGTGTTGTACAGAGCTGCTCTGAATCATGCAGCAGCCCAGAGCAATGACCTGCTGTGCTTTGTGTAGTGTTGTGTACTGTCAGTACTTTGAAGCTCTCCTCCACCCCCAGCATTCTGTCCTGGGGGAATTGTGCTTGAATCTGGCTCTTAGTTCTGTCCAAAGAGCTGTTCTGAAAGACTGTTCTGAACATTGTATGATAGTAACCAGTTTTTAACTATTTAATCTGTGACGTACCATGGAATTTGAAGTTCAATAAACAATGCATACAACACTCTGTGGTGTCTGACCTCGTGGTTTATGTTGCCTGAGATTTTATGGGGCCTCAATTATGTTGTTTATCCCATGCAGTAGTAAAAAACCTCTATGGACTTATGCATGTTGTAATCTTTTAAATGGAGAAACAAGTTGTCTTGTCATGCCTGGAGGCTTGCTCAAGAAATCGGACGTGCTTCTGTTTGGGTATGCAGAATTGAACTTAGGTGAGTTCAAACTGAAAGAACAGTTTTGTACCATTTCTGTATATTCCAGAAGATTCGGAATACCTTAAAGTTGTATTGTTTAACTGCAACACGGCTCAAAGATGCTCAGTAGAATCTAGTTAAGAATGTTAGCAGCAAATCTTGCTGGTGTTCAAGTTTAGTAACTCTTGGAGACTTTGAGGTTTTGCTCAGTAGCACTGCAAAATACTTTCACTTGACAGTGGAGACGCTTCCTGAGCTGCAGGTGCTGCTTTGCTGCAGAGCTCTGGGGAGTTACTTCTGGTCCCATAGAAATAATGACAAACTGACTGGGAACTGCGAAGTTCACCTGGTGTAGCCCTGCTGGAGAGGACGTGAAGGAGGAAGCCAAGTCAATGTGTGCTAATTCCTGAATTTGCTATTAGTAAGCACTAATTGAGTTTTATTTCAAATTGAGGTTTGATTTGCAGGTTCATGTTAATTGATCAATAATTACCACTTGCGTGTCTGTAACAGCATCCTAATTGCAGATGTTCCTTATGTCAAGCTTGCCCCAGCTGTCAGCTCTAGGTGATACCTACAGCTGGTAGCACCCAGAACTTTTATACAGTTACTCTTTTAACCTTTAAACTCTCTGGTTAAAATACACAGTGAGTAGCTAATAGCTGGAGGAAGTGAACATGTCACTTGTGTTTTAGTAGGCTCACATGTAAAATAAAATGTGCTGTGACAGCAATACATAGATCAAAGCCAAAATTTTAAGCTGGACAGTAGGTGTTAGAGAAGGTGGTAAAATCTGAGAAGTGGAACCTGTAGCAACCCAATAAATACCCTTAGTTTGGGTAGTAAGGACTCTCCAGCAGTGGCATTAAAGGCAAATTGGTGTTTACATTTCTGTTGTCATAAATGTTGTTCAGAAAATTCTGAGGAGCTGTTCTGTGTTCTTAAAACACTCTGGTATTTATCCATGCTGTAATACCAGGAACCTTTTACAAGCTGTAGTTGAAAATGCTCAGTTGTGACTGAATCTGTGCTTAGCTACTTGTCTGGATCACTGATAATTATGGCACTCTGTATCTGGACTGGAGCTCTTGAAGCAGTGAGTGAACAGCAAAGCTGTGTGGTTTTTTTAACTTACTGGTGAAATTTATCCATTTCAGGTCCAGAAGTGGTTATGATTATAGTTATTGTAAACATGGAAGACACTTAATCATCAAATTAGTAGATGGCTTTCCACATAGCATAAGTTTTAATTATATCTTGAGCACTGTAATTTGTCTTGAGTAACACAAGCAACTAAAGTTGGCCTGTGCAAGAGCTGTGGGGGCAAGTCAGAGACAAAAGGGGAGCTGAATATTCTGTAATAAGCCTTGAAATGGCAGAATTATACACAAAAGGTTTTTCCTGGGTAACTGAACTGTTCAAAGCTTCTGATTCTCACAATTCCCCTTGGAGCTGCTTTTGACAAAGATTTGACGTGTTTACCTTTTTTCAGCACATCTCACAGTGGAAGAAAATTGAAAAATAGGGTTGGTTTTTTTCCCTTAGCTCTAAACTGGAGTTAAAAGTACATGTTTAAATCCTGTGCTTGTCAAGCCTTCCTTGAATACTGGCAAGGGAAGAATTCCTGGATGTGCCTTAGAAGAGTTGGGAACAATAGAGGAAGGAAGGATCAAGCATTTTAACTAAAAATAGTAGTGGATCTATTGAATGTCATGTGCTTTGTGGCGCTAGCTCTGCAAGGGGAGAGATGTTCAAATTACCAAAATCAGATGTAAAATTGTCTGCAGCAGATGGATCTGCATAGGCAAGAAAAAAGTGACTCTTACCTAGAGGTTCAAGTAGAGATAGCCAAGTTTGTACGTTTTTTGATCTATAGTATTTTTACTAGCTTTTCTTGAAATAATTTGCTACTCTTGCAGTGTGTGCAGTCCAAACATTATAGTGGTGAAAATCTAAAAACTTCTAGTTTACATAGTTAAAGTTGTCTTAAAAAAAAAAAGACTTTCTGGAGGATTTCATTTGTAAGGTTTGCAACCATTTAGCAGCTTTGTGGTTTTGACCACTGAGAGGAGACAAGTGTTATTTCCTTAGTTAACTTGGTTAAAAATTACTACTGCACTCTTCTGAAATACAGGAGTTGGGGGGTTCTGTGTGTACTATGGCCTGTGAGGAGTTTGGTTTGTCTCCCTTTCCCACTGCACCCTGCCGAGTCCCCTGCTGGGAGGGATTTGCCCTGGTGGTGTCTGCCAGCTGCAGGTGCAGCTCAGCTGTAAGGAGTGGACTGAGAGCCCAGTGAACCCGGGAGCCTGGACACGAAACTCCCTTGAAGCAGTTGCTGCTGGTTGCTGTTTGCTTCTCACAGAGGCCGATGGTTGTGGGTAGATGCTGGCAGGGCTCACCACCTCTTTGCCTTGTAAAAATGTGACTCTTGGGAACCTGGCACCGGCTCCCTTATGTAACCTCCCCTTGGACGTGCTCTGACTTGGGGCTTGCGTGGTGTGTGGGCGAGGGCAGCTCGGAGCAGGGATGGGGTCTGAGCTGTGGCAGCTGTGATGGAGTGGAAGTCATGGGGCACTGGGAGGGCAGGGGTCCCACACTGGCACAGGCTGGGCAGAAGAGGAAAAAACTGGTGGAAGGGGAAGGATTGGTTTCATCTGGAATTTTTTACTCACCTGTTCTTTTCCTCCCTCTCCTGAAGCAGGATGAAAAATCATGGTAGAGCCTATACCAGCCTGTGGTAAAAATGCTTTGCTGGGACTGTGTCAGCCAGGTTTGTTGCCAGGCCATGTGTCTGCATCTCCCATCCCATCCTTTCTGGGTGTAGGTAGTGAGTCTGGTGAGCAGACTGGGAAACAGACTTTGCTATGCACAGTTCCATCCCTTTGCAGGGAGAACTTCCCTCAGCTTGATTAATTCTGTCCCTCTACTCGTCTGTCCCCCTTGACAAGATTATTGCCTCCCCTGTGGGATATGAGATCTTCCTACTCTCTTTCCCCAAAATAAGAGGCCCCACACTTTCCCTGGAACAAACACCCCCTACAAAACTGCCTTAATTCTCTTCCCCTTCCTCTGGCACTTTCCAGGCTTTCAATTACAGCCCGATTGCATTTCTATTGCTCTTGAATGTTAATTTTATTGACCTTTGCCAATCCCTTCCCTCCTCCCAGCTGAGGGCCAAGCTTGAAAGGGATTATTCCTCTCGAAGGTGATGAAAAGTGCTCCTTGATTGCCAGATTGGCATCTCCATAACATTCAAGGTCTCTGCTGGGCCAGGGAGGTGGAGGAAAAAAGCTTGGGAACCAGGCCAGCTGCCTCCCACGTTGGATGAAGCATTAAACAGCCCCTTCCCTTCAGGCTCTGGTTTGTCTCTCCCTCTTATTAAAGGAGCTGAGTTTCTAAATTAGGAAGCCTAAGATTCTGCTGTTGAGACGTTCGCATTTAATTTATCTTGCGCTCTCCAGGGGCTGAAGTTCATCTCGCTGATCCTGACCTCAATCAGCAGGAAACGCAGACTTTTTAAATGTGTTTGTGCCTTGTACTCGGGTTTGCTAATGTGGGCTGTGACAGCAGAGGTTAAAGCTTTGCTTTGTTTTGCATCTGTGGTGTGACTGGGTTGGTTACTTAACATCTCTGAGGATAAGCTTATATTGCATGAGTGAGAGGATTACTCGGTGTTTGCACAGCATTTTAGAGTTCTGAAGTGAGATGTGTTCAGGGCAATGTCACCGACAGGATCTGTTTGGCACGGAACTGTTCCTGGCTGAGGGCCTGCAGTTGTCAGGTCTTGTTGGGGGCCCTGTGAGAAGCTGAATTCCTGGACTTCCCTATGCAAATTCTTTAAGCAAGGTGAGGTGGGTTAACCTTGGATGGCATCAGGTGCCCACCAAGCTGCTCTGCATTCTACCTCCTCCAGACAGGGAAAGAAAACACAAAGAGAAAGCTTTTGGGTGGAGATGAGGACAGAGACAGCACTCACCCGTTACTGTCATGGGAAAAACAGACTTAACTTGGGGAAAAAACAATTTAACTTACTGCAAATCAATACTGGAGTAAGACAGTGAGAAATAAAAACTAAACCAACCTTCTTCCCTGGCTCAGCTTCATTCACAGCTCTTCCATCTCCTCCCCAGGGGCACAGGGAGATGGGGAATGGAGGGTTGTGGTCAGGTCATAACACTTCATCTCCACTGCTCCTTCCCCACACTGTGCCCCTGCTCCAGTTCGGGGTCCTTCCCAGGGAAAACAGTCCACAAACTTCCCCATGTGTCTTTCCCACAGACACAGGTTTACATTACTGCCTTCCCTCCCTTTTATAATATCAAGCACAAACAAGTACTTAATGCTTTTGGGATGGGATTTTATGGCTTGGCAGTTTTCCTGTGGTCCTTCTGCTGTTCACAAAATACCATGAATAGGGCAGAGCTGTTGTGTTTGGTATCACACCATCTGTGCATTGCTCCAGTATTCCAAGAGTCTGTACTTGTAATCAAGGATTAAACTATCTTTGCAATCCATCCTAGTGTCATATGATAGCAAGCATAGATTGCTCCTAAATATTGCAGGAGATTGTTGAGCCTTGAGTTACTTTCTTCCAGCATGGTGAGAAAGACAGCTGTATTTGTCAGACACTGAGAAAGTAATACATTTCAAAATTCAGAAAGTTCTAAAGATAAGATGAGTTCCTGAGTAGAGTTTGGGCACACTTTTCCCTACATGGTTGTTTTCTTCTTTCTAAAGGGAAAAAAAAAAGATTGGTTTCAGCATGTGCCATCACTAATATTTTAATTTTTAGTGCTTTTTATATATAACAAAATACAAGATAAAAAAACCCTATTTTAACATCTCTAAACCTGACGTAAATGAGATTAGCTACTCCCACTTGTGGATGCCTTTATAAATATCTGCTACACTTTTTCACTTGGGGGCTTGGCGGGGGGTGTGTTTGGTTTTTGTTTTTTTTTGGTTTTGTTTGTTTTAGACTTAACAGCTCAAGGAAATGGAAACAAGGAGTGGAAGACATAAGAATGGATCTAAATGTAGCTGTCACCCACAATCTTTTGATTTGTGTCAGGAAGGGGGAATACAGTTTGCAGTAGAGATGGGATTTATTTGTCTCTGGCCAAGTCTGTGGCCTTTTTCCATATCTTACTGGAGACATCACTGCTTCCTCTGGCAGAGGTGACTTGGTGGCTACACTGTGGAGAGCTCACCTTGCTGCTTTTTCATTGCTTCTGTGCTGTAAGCAGATGATTAATACCTGGAAGATGAAAATAATTTTTCCAGCTAGTCTTAAAAATAGTAGTATGCATTTAAAAATGTAATGATTTTCAAAGTGAAATATAAAAATGTCAGGGTAATTCTTGCACTAAATTGTTGGAGTCTTTTTCTTCTTGTGGTTTCTTAAGTCATCCTTTACTCGAGTGATGGTACTTTAAAAGTACTCATTAATTATTACAACGTGAAAGATTGTAGCCTTGAGTTTGAGGAGTACTTACCTACTGTGAAGGAAACTGTTTAATACTCTTTATCATTGATTTGTGTTACATTAAAATTAGGATGCCGGTAGCTGGAGCAAATATAAAATGTTGTATGGACCCTTTTTCAGCCTCAGTTGCTGCTTTGCTTCTGGTGTTTCCTTTGGTGAGCCCAAGTAGCCAGTTTGCAAAAGAGCTGTTTCCAAAGGACAGCCAGGATTCATTTCCTGGGACAGCAGCAGGTCCCAGAGCTCAGGCAGTGCCTGCTCTCCAAACTGAACTCTAACTCAGATTTGTTTGTAATTTTCAATTATCTTCTCAACTGCTCATAAAAGAGGTGTCAGTGTTTTTAATTGCCTGTCATCCCCCAAGAATCTCTCCCTTAAACTTCTGCCCTTAAACTTGTGAGGGAAGTGCTCGTGACAAACTTAGGCTGGCCCAGAATTTACATTTGCTAATAAGCAGGAACATCTGGCTGTTGCTGTCAAAGCCAATGCTAAACACTGGAAAAATGTCAAGACTATATAATTTGGTAATGAACTTTATCAGGAAAAAGGGTCTTGGGCACTTTTAAAGCTTCTTTAGAGGTTTAAAAACCCTCTGGCTAAGAGCCAACTTCAGCTTACTTTTTTTTTTTTTTTTTTTTTTTTTTTTTTTTTTTTTTTTTTTTTTTTTTTTTTTTTTTTTTTTTTTTTTTTTTTTTTTTTTTTTTTTTTTTTTTTTTTTTTTTTTTTTTTTTTTTTTTTTTTTTTTTTTTTTTTTTTTTTTTTTTTTTTTTTTTTTTTTTTTTTTTTTTTTTTTTTTTTTTTTTTTTTTTTTTTTTTTTTTTTTTTTTTTTTTTTTTTTTTTTTTTTTTTTTTTTTTTTTTTTTTTTTTTTTTTTTTTTTTTTTTTTTTTTTTTTTTTTTTTTTTTTTTTTTTTTTTTTTTTTTTTTTTTTTTTTTTTTTTTTTTTTTTTTTTTTTTTTTTTTTTTTTTTTTTTTTTTTTTTTTTTTTTTTTTTTTTTTTTTTTTTTTTTTTTTTTTTTTTTTTTTTTTTTTTTTTTTTTTTTTTTTTTTTTTTTTTTTTTTTTTTTTTTTTTTTTTTTTTTTTTTTTTTTTTTTTTTTTTTTTTTTTTTTTTTTTTTTTTTTTTTTTTTTTTTTTTTTTTTTTTTTTTTTTTTTTTTTTTTTTTTTTTTTTTTTTTTTTGGTCATTACAAAAATTAATTTTTCCTTTTCCCTGTCTGTTTCTCAAGAAAACAATTGGATGGAATTATTTGTTATCTTCCTGGGAATTAATCTTGTGTGATCTGATGGTTTTTTATTAAAAACAGCAGAACGCTGGAGTAAAAAGGGCTGTTTGCACATGTCACAGACTGTGCCTTGCACATACCCAGGCTGTCACAAATTTCCTTGTCCACTCAAATATTTCATTTTTTTCAATCTTTGAATTCTTGGATGGAGCAATGAGATTATATCAGTGGACACAAAGCAGAGGTTTTACAGGTATTGGTGAGTGATGAGACATTTGGTTGAATTTCAAGTGACAGGAGGTGATCCCTTAAGGAAGAACATTTATATAAAAACTTGTGAATTTCAGCATTAAAGGAGGATTTTTGAGGTGCCATATACTCCCTGCTCACTACAGGTTAAAAATGGCAACATAAAATTCCCTGTTCAACTCCTACAGTCAGGCTTGGTGCTGAAGTTGGGACAGATCTCTACTGTGCCTTCAGATCACAAGACAAAGTTCATCCTGACTTTTTTCCTGTTTTTAATTTGCAGGTGGGTTTTTATCAGACTCTGACCCCCTCAGTGCTGGGTGTTGTGCTGCCAGCAGGGTCTGCTGCCCTTCCAGAAGGATCTTACTGAACCTGATCATCTCTCCCAGCTCTGCTTTGGAAACGGTGGGGCTTGTGCTGTCGGTGTGCTCTGCTCTGGGAGTCTCTCACTCCTGAAACAGAAGGAAAGAACCCTACCTTGTCCAGATAAAACTGAAGCTTTCAGTAAAACTGCTCCTGTTTCAAATCTGGGAAAGAAAAATATCTTTATGTAGACAAATAGGGCTCGTTTTCTTGAAGTGTCATCAGAGCAAAACAGTGTTGGGTAAACAGATGATGGAAAGAAATCTGAATGTTTCCTGTGACATGCACAGTCAGACTCTGCAGTCTTGAATGATTAATACAGTATCCTGCTACATGGCAAAGACTCAAGGCTTCTCCCACCCATGGATTCTGGCAGAAATGTTCTTTGGTGGGAGTAGGCAACAATGCCAAAACTCCTCTCCATCACTTAATCATTACTGCTGCTTTATTTACACGAAGGTTCAGCATGAAAAGGATCCTCTCCCACTAAAAGACCTCTCCAGTGATGTGTTACTGTTTGTGCTGAAGCTCAGATATGCAATGGACTTTTAATTCACAGCAGCAACAAAAAAATGAAGCAGAGGCTTGTATCTTATTTGCAGTGCATCTTCCTGCCAGTAAAAAAAAAAAAAAAATCTCCCTTTCTGAAGCATATGTAACTCATAAAATCTGAAAATTGCTTTGAAGCGTTGGCCTTGTACAGAGCTGCACTGTGTAATTGGCTTTTTCAAGAAACCTCTGCATCATATGCTTTAAGGTATGTACTAAGTGATTTAATAGGGTATGTCATTTTTAATTACTGTGGAAGAGCATTCGTAAGTACAAAAATGCAAGTCATGTCCTCTTGGCATTACTGCTTCTGAAAGCATTTTTATGTAACCTGCAGGAACCAGCACAGTATTTTCTTTATCCTCTAAGTGCACAGTAGTTTTACATTTTTGTGATCTGCAGGATGAGTTCAGTGGATGATTTGAGGTAAATTAGCCTTAACTGAGCTCTCAGAAAAACTGCTGCCAATTTCTGAGTTTAAATGGTCTAAAATTAGCTCATCCAGCTTTACAATACATCACTGTCTTAGAAGCATTCCAGTTTTCTCCACCCTCTCAATGCCATCTAATGCAGTATAATCTCTACTAACAGGAGGGAAAAAGCCATGTCATTGTGATTGCCCCATCCGTGCCACAGCTGCATCTCAGTCCAGTGGCCATCTGTGGAAAATAATTGATTTTTTTATTTTTTCTCTTGATATTGAGTTCTCAGCAAATCATTAGAATTTAAAAGTGACATAAAACCTCTTTACAGGAGAAGGTGATTTGCTTTGAGAAAGTGTCATGTGCAATTTAACCCGCGGTGTATTGTAATTGATGTTGGCTGCCTTTGACAGTTATTTCATGATTTTCTCCTCTGTGCTGTGCTCTGGCCCTGCATGCTGAAAGGAAGCTGCTGCCTGACAAAGGAGAAGCTGCTGTGCTGCTCTCATTGCAGCCTCCAAGCACTGGAATGGTTTTATCCATGAGTTTGTCAGAAATCCAGTCCACGAAAGGCAGGTGAGAAATCCAGCAGAGCAGGGCTGCTGGGGGCTGACAGCAGGTCTGTGGGTTCAGTGGGAATCACAAAACACTGAAACACTGAATTCCAGGAAGGAGCCTAACACGGGAGTGGCTGGGCAAAGCCCTGAAGTTTTGGGTGAGTAACAGATTTGCCAAAGAAATGAAATGTCCGGGAAAGGTCCCATCCAACAAAGTAACCTGTTAGCACTTACAGGTAGAAGCACATCTTCCAACAAGGCTGGAGCTGGACATCTCCAGCCTGAGTTGGTCTTTCATCACCTGCAACATTTCTAACAATAGTCGAAAGTTTCCAATACTTTCTGTGTTTAACAATGTATAGAGTGTGTGCTGCCACCCATTTCATTGTGTCAGTGGGGGACAGCTTTCAGCATGAAGTGAAACTGTGGAAACACTCCTGGAAACAACAAGACCTGTTCCTCAGCAGAGGAATAGTGGAATGGAAGCTCATTAGCACTGAGTTAGGTAATTCTTTTCCTTTAATGAAAATTTAGCTTTAGGTTATAATTTTCCCCTTTTATTTATTTTTTCTTTTCCATGGCTAAGATTAAAGTGCTCCCTCTGCAGCCAGACAAGATGGGATAGCTCTGTCTGTGTCCTTGCTCCAGCCAGCCATGAACCTGCTGTCCAAACACCCCAGTGGAACAGTTCACCTCTGAGGGACATCAGACCCTGCATAGCAAGGTCCTGGCTCTATTTTTGCCCTTTCCCTTGCTCAAAATGCTGCTTGTCCCAACTTCTGCCCTTGGTTGCTGAGTCGTGTCCCATTTCTCTTACTTTCTTGGCAGGGGAAAAACTACAAATACAGTTTTCTAGCTGAAATCAGATGAGATGATGGTGAGGGGGTGTGTATATATGAATATAGATAACAAGATATATCTATATTGGTGCCTTACATATTTCAGTGGCTTCTGGTTGCAATGTCAATATTGGCTTTCTTCCTTCTGCAGGAATAAACACCAGAGAAGCCACAGGAAACAAAACAGAAAGAGACTCTGAAGTTCATTCAATGCATTTGCTTCACTTAAAGTAGACTCCTGAAAATGATCTTGCTAGAGCCATGGTAAGCCTTGAAATGCCCCTGCTTCTGTTGTTGTTTGTGTTTACACAAGTACTGTGGGAAAGAGGATAGAAAATGTTGCTAAGGAGAAGGGAGTGGGAAGTTTGAAGCCATACAAGCAGCATGTGGCGAGACTGGAGAAAGGATTGCACTGTCCTTGCTATTTGATGGTAGCCTGTAAAGTCCAGGTTAGACACACAACAACCCCTTCATCTTACCTGGGCCAGGTGAGGATGAAGGTAAAGAGGGTGAATGAGTGCTTGAACAGGTAAGAATTGTTGGTTCTCTGCTGCTGTTTGCTTTTTCTGTAAGCCCTGGTTACCTGAACCTGTTTATGGCAAATGATGTGTTGAGAGTCTCAAATTAACAGAATGCTTTCACATCCCTTTTTTATGAACCTCACATTATAGAAGTTGTTATTCTGTAAAAGCTGTGACATGATTATAAAGGAACCAGTGCTGTTGTAACCTGATGTTTCCCTTCCTAATACTATTAAAAATACCCAGGCTTTTATGCATTAATATAAGCTTTCACCTTGCTAATACTGCTTATTCTCCTAGACTGAATAGGAAGCTACAAATGCTGAATTGTAACCTCACTGAAGATGAGGGAAACTGAGAAAAAAATTTTGATAGAAGAAAAGGAGTCAGAAAATTCATTTCCATTTTAATGGGATTTTAGTTATGTTCTGAATATGCTTCAAGTTTAAATCCAGCACTTAGAAATCTCACATTACAAATGGGTTGTATTTTCAGGGAAGGAATATGTGTGTTGTCTCCTGAAGCACCCGGTGTGGTGCATGCAGAGAGGATTGAGTGTGTAATTGTTTATTTACATAGGTGTCTGTGGGATTTAGAAGCATCACAATATGTTCAGAGTCCATTTGTATTGTAGAGAGTTTGTTTGGGGTTATGTGAAGGCACGTTAGATTAAGAAAACAAAAAGAACCTGTGAGGATGTTGCTAATCAGAGAGCTGAATTTAAATGAGCTGTAGTCACAGCCATCCAGTGGTCTTATCTGCTGCAAATAATCAAGCAAACTTATTAGTTTTATTTCCATTTTATCTCCAGACTATATTTATAATTTCTCCTACAATGAAGTCATGTGAAAGAAAAAGAGAGAGCCTGAGTTTTGCTAAAAAAAAAAAAAAAACAACACAGAAGAAAGAAAAAGCAATACTCATTTCTCTTCAGCTCCCTTCAAATATTGTCTCTCCTAAGTAACAAAGAAAATACCAATTCAGATAATCACTGAATTTTAAAATAGGTAGAATCTCCAAATAGACTCTGTTTTACTGCCTAATAAAATAATTCTAATCTTGCTGAATTGTTTCCTGTGTAATATGATAGTGACTCTTGGGTGCTTTCATTGGCTTTGCAGTGGAGCTGATTACCAAAGGCTGTTCTAATGTGTTCCTAGGGAATCACCAAGTGACCCAGAGCAAAAATCCTATTACCTCCTGTGTATCTCAGACAGGAAAAATACAAAAAGGAACACATTTAGGATACAGAATGTAGAGCAAATTGTTGCAGCACTCACAGTATGGGCCACTGTTTCTGCTGTCTCTTTCCGTCATAATACATTCTCGAGTCCCTTTCCAACAGCAAAGGTGCTGCATTCCTCTCTCCTCCTGGCCAGGAGAGCATCCCTTCTGCTGCTGTGCTCAGTGAGGTGCAAAATTTCAGTTAAAGCCTCAGCACAACAGTTAATAGGTGTCACTCATCCATAATGCCCAGGATTAACTTGGATTAGTCCTCCACTGAGTTTGTCTCTGGTGAGGGTGCCCTGCACAGCCAGGTGCAAACAGTTTAAGCAGTCAGGAAGGCTGGGGATGCTGAGGTGACCTGCTCTGCACCCATGTGTGGGGTCTCCCCTTTTTTTACAGTGTCAGACCTGGAGATCAAGAGCTGGAGAAGGAGGCTGTCTCTCACAGACCAATTTTTATTTCACTGATCTGTTATTCTGGTCCTTTGGTGAGGCTTATTCAGGAGTGTTGTGGAGCAGGTGGAAAAGAAGCTAATGTGTTATGGATTATCTGACATGTCCAGCTGCATCTTTCATTCTCAAGGAACAAAAGTCATTCCACAAGTACAGAAACTTCTTTTAATTAACCATAAGAGGTAAAGAAGCCTCCACCTCCTGCCCAGGAGCTAAGCTGTCAAAGCAAACCAGGGCTGGTTGATCTGCTCTCTCTGGTTCTGATAGTCCTGTTCTCGTGGTTCTGGTACAGATCTGTGGGTGGTGGAATCAGAGTCAAATCCCTTTTCTGTTGATTCAAGGCAAAGATTGGAAGCAGGAACTTGCAGAAGAAAACCTCCATCACTGCATTTCACAGTAATGTGGGGTGTGGGTTTCTCTGTCTCTAGGTAGAATTATCTCTCTTTTCTACTTTTCTGTTACTTCCATTTTTTACTTTATTGCAGAATACTCACATAGCTATCACACCAGAATTAATAAAACTACTTTTAAGATAGACATTAGTAATCAGAAAGCCTGACTCCATCCTTGGCTAGATTTATAATGTTAGTCTTTCCACTTGTATTTAAAATTAAATCTGGAAAAAAAACCCCAAAACCCAAACCCTAACAAAATGCAAGTGTGTTGTGTCAGGCCAAATACCAGATTGAAGCCTGTTTGGGAGGCTGTCCCAAATCCTTGCTGGATATGGGGTCTGTGACTAAGGGATAAAGGCTTTAAACTGAAAGAGAGTTGGTTTAAGTTAGATGTTATGCAGAAATTCTTCTTTGTGAGGGTCATGAGGCTCTGGAACACATTTCCCAGAGAAGCTGTGGATGTCCCTTCCCTGGAAGTGTTCAAGGCCATGATGGACAGGGCTCTGGTTTAATGGAAGATGTCTGTGCCTATGGCAGGTGGGCTGGAATTAAACGGTCTTTAATTCCCTTCTAACCAAAACCAGTCTGTGATTCTGTGATGATTTCAATGAAATACAGGCAGGAGAGGGTGAGTCACGTGGAGTTCTGGTGGCCTGTGTGTCCTTCATGAATTTTAGTAAGCTACTATTCTTCTGTGGTTAAGACACTAAAATCTAATGTGACTCCAGGGAAAGCCAAGGAAGAGAAAATAATGCAGCTTCTCAAATAGAATAAATCCAAGGTGAAAACTGATAGCTTTGCCTTAGGAATAAAGTAAGTGAAAGCTGGTTTAGAATAGCATTTTAGAGGTTGTTTCATTTCTCAAACTTCTTTGGTGAATTAACCAAGTGTTATTAGCACGTGGCTCTGTTATGATGTGCCATTAGTGAGATGTGTTCACCTCTCAGTAACTACTGTATCTGTTAGATTTATTAATAAAAAGTCATCCACACAGTCAGGGCTTGTTAAATCTGACCAGGACAGCTCAGGGTGCACGGGGCACTCAGAGAAGATTTGGCTAGACAGAAGGGCAGTTCTCCCTGCGTTTGTACTCTGCCCTCAGTAAGAATTTGGCAACACCTGAAGTCTCAGAGGGTGTGTGCAGGTGTATCAGAGGGCAGTGGAGATCAGCTCTGCACCTGAAAGCTGCTAAAGGATTGTGTTGATGGGATGTGAGAAATAACAAAATGCAAACTGGATTCTCTAGGAGCTGCAATGCTGTTTGTAAGAGAATGTTATTAAATCATCTGTTTTCGCGAAAGTGAGCATGTAGAAGTGGACTGCAAGTGCAGATCTACCTGATTGCTTGTCATTGCTCTTTAGCAGTGGTTTATTTCAAAATGCACTGCACAAGCCTCTGCCTGTGGATTTAATCTTCAGACACACCATTGATTTAAATATTTTCTCCCAGAAAATGGTGAGAGATCTACCTATGTAGCAATAGGAAAAAAACCAATCCTCCTTCCTTCTTATACACACGTACACAACACTGATACAGCCAGAGGTGCAATAATCCCTGTTTAGCTGCCAGAGCTGGTGGGAGAGTAGTAGTGGCCCCAGGCAGAGATTAAGGGCAAGTACAGGGAATTTCTCCCTGTGTTATCTAACACGGCTTTGTGGGGGCTCTGTGGAGCCCTAAGTAATTGTTATCTGACCCTTCCCTTTGCTGGAGCCGGCTTTAAATCCCAAATCAATAAAAGGAAGTTGCACCTTGGCTTTGAATGAATAATGCAGCAATTTTGCAGCCCAGTGTAGCTACTGAAAGGCAGCAGTTTGTTCTGATTCAGGGGAGATCAGACTCTGACGCTGCTCTCACAGGCCTGGGTACGTGCACAGCTGAAGTTCACAGGAGTTTACTACATCTTCATGCCGAGCTGAATGTGGGGAAGGTTATTATTCTGCTGACTTATCCGTGGCTCTGGATGAATGGGTGTGTCCCTGTTGGGATGTGAAAGACACTGGCAGTCACGTTGTGTTGTGCAACCTGCGGGATCGTTGCATATGGAAAAGCTTTTTACGATACTCAGTCCAAGAACACAGAGTGAGCAGAGCTGATCTCTCCAGGCAGCTTTCTTGTCCTGAGCACTCCTGAGCTTTATTGCAGTGCCAGTCTGAGATGTGAAGATGAAGATATGAGTTACAGCCACAGTTACAGACACTCCATTTCCTGGAAACGTTTATGCAGAGGGAAAATCACAGCATCATGCTACACCATGGGTATGCAGGATATGAAGTGACTGCCCCAAAGTTATAGTGGTGGCAGAGCATAAAATTAAATCACTGAGGTAGAACTAAGGAGATTTTCACTAGAGCAAGATGAACATTTTGCACTAGATTAGTAGTCAGTAAAAGATGTGGACTTGTCAAAATTTCGGTGTTTCCTAGGAGCACACCAGCTGTGTTGAAATTAGTGTTAGAAAAGATCCAAAAGACCAGGATGAATTTTTTGCTATTTCATCCTGAGCAAGAAACTGTCCCAGTGGCCAAGATTTAATCTAGGAGCTGTAGAGTGCAAATTCACATTTTTGCTTTTCTCATTCAGCCTGGGTGCTTGAATGTGTGCTTCTTTCATCCCAAACAGTTGGGAATTTTGGCCTTTCACTGTTCCCAGGCACTGGCTTCATCAGCATTCCTTGTTAAATGGACATGGAAGTATCATTGGAGTCATTAGAGTTTAAAAGGGTGAAAATCCCTACTTTAAAATTTTGAATCCTATAAGTACATAAATGGATGAGCTGAATTGTGTGTGCTGCTTTTACTAGGAGAAAAATACTTACATTTTGGTGATTAAAAGCCATCTGTTATTAAGGATAAATAAGTCATGGCAAATTTATTAGACTTGGGTTTTTTTTTGTGAGACAATTGTCTTTTAGAGTTTCTGTCCTCTCTCTGGTGAGCTGATCCTGGCTTTGCTGTTATATATTGCTATTAATGGCAATAATACATAACCACACTTCATGCACAGCATGAGAAGACAGCAGCGTGAAACCAGAAAAATGCATCAAGCTAAGAAATGTGTCAGGTATTTCCCCAGCCCTTTGTTGTTGTTCTGTGTTTTCCTGTGTGTTGTTGTGTTTTGGTTTTGGTTTTTAAGCACTGAGTGTGCCAGGACTTGCAGTTTGTCTGCTGAGCCCATTCCTGATACAGCACCCAATAGACTGGGTGGTGATTTATGTGGGGAAAATTACCTAAGATAATGATAGACCACTGAATCCCTCCATTTGTGACTTATCTTGTATCTCTGGAAATGTACAGACTGTGGCCTTCCCTGATGAGTAAAGCACGAGAATCTCTTTTCCTGAGACGACATTCAGCTATTTCACTCAAAAACCCCCACAAAAATACACTTAGATTGCATGCAAAACAGAAAGCTTTAAGTCGTTAGGCAATCTCATCCTCTAGAACTGACCTAAAGGAGTCTCTGGAAGGTTTTGCTGCATATGTCCAGTTCACCAGATGATCAGCAGCCATGTATAAAGGGGGAGAAACTGCACCACCAGCTTTCTGGGGCTTTTAGCTGTCTGAAAAAATACAGAAATACTTTTGTTGCAGCATCAGTAAATGAAAATCCAGGAATCTGAGAATACTGTTTTAATAATGTTCCCATACTCACATGGGCTTGAAAAGCCGAAGTTTTCTGGGCAGCTGCCAAATGCAGGTAATGAAAGGTTGTTTAGCACTTGGGAAGTGCACAAAGCAAAAGCTAAACACCAGTTACATTCAGCTGTCCAAGTCACAAGACTGCCTAGAGAACTGCTGGTGATAAATGTTTACAATTATGGTATAGAAATACCATCAGGAATTTAGGGTGGAACAAGGCAGGGCCACCCTGGAGCAATTACATGGACTCAAGGAGAGGAGAAACTTCCTTGAGAGAAAACAGACACATTTGACCAGAGAAATGCTGACTGGGTAGTAAAAAATACTTTCATATAAGCCTGCAGGAGGGTAAACTTACCAATTCCAGCTTGGAAAGTGTGCTGGGTCATTCACAGAGCCACTGCATCTGAGGGCCAAATGTGCTGCTTCTGGCTGGAAACTAAAGCCACTTCCCACCGATGTTTTTGCCCTCTGCAGCGCTTTGCTGAAGTCACATGTCTGCAAGAAGTTTAGTGGTGCATGAGATGAGGAAAGGTTCAATATGTATGAACAGGTCCAAATGTGTTTCCAAGACAGATTTTTTCCATGCACAACAGCACCAGAATGTTACACTAAGTTCTTTTATTTGTCCTCCTTATTGCTTTATTAGCAGTTCTGGGATAATCTGTTGTTTCAGACTAATTTTACTCTCATTTTGCAGGATTAGTGATAGAACCATTGTAACAATCAGCTAAGGATGCTGAAACACTTGAGGTCTGATCTCCATTTGCACCTGGGGAGTGGATGTTCTGTGTCTGCACAGAAACTGCACAGGCTGTAGATAAAATACAGCAACATCTGAACAGAAGGCATCCGTTATCTTCATGAGTTCCCTTAATTAGCTTGGCATAGAATTAAACTGCCTTCCCTGTGGAATAAAAGTTTCTGCTCGTTTATTCTTTATTTTCTGAATACTGCCGAGGTCTCACCATTTATATAAATGTGGAGTTTCTTTCCCCAAAGAGTCTTGAAGTGTTTAAGCTTAATGCAGGATGAGACAGGTCAATGAGTTAGGAGATTATTCCTGGGGAGAGGGAAGAACTTTTCTAGGCTGTGACAACCCAGATTCTGTAGAGTATTTTGTAAGAAAGCAGAAAAGCTGAAGAAGGAGGTGAGGGATGATTAAAGAGAGGTGTGAATGAAGGAATCACAATTAGAAGAAAAGGGGGAGCAAGGTGGTACATGAAGCCACAGAAGCAAGCTGCAGGAGCTAAATTTGAACTGGTAAAAAGGAAGCCAGGCACACAAATTTATCTCCTTGCCATGACAGTAAATTGGACAATGTCATGTTGGTGCAACAGAGCAGCTCTAAATCCTCACAGGCAGGATGACACTGGAGGAGAAGTGACCAAAGCAGGGGCTGCTGCTGAGGGTGGAAAACCACAGGACCTGCAAAGGAAAAGACAGAACTTGTGTTCAAATGGTCTTATTCATGTTAGCAAGTCAGTTACTTATCTCTTGTGAAGTCACTTTAGAGCCACCTGTAAGTCCCTTGAATATGATTGACAATTACTGTGACTATTTACTTTTCCTTCTTGGGGATTGTGAAATTTTAATCAAAATTACCTCAATATAATAAGTTTGAAAAAGCTGAATTCCTAATGGTTTTTTCCCCAACACTTTTACAATCTGATCAATCTTTAATAATGAGACTGAGCTGAAAAAAAACCCAAACAATTTTCTGCTCAGAAAATGCAATTTCATCAGAAATGAATCATCTTAAGTGAATACATTGATTTAGATTAAATTTGATGGGAAAATATCAAAATGAATAATTTTACCTTATTTCTTTCAGGCAATGTTGAAATATTTTATGTTGGCATTTTATTCATTTAATTTCAACTTCTATGATATTTACATTATTTTGATATTCCTATACTATTGCATGTAAGAGTTTCAGTGATTCAAATTCAGTATGTTTGTTATTTGCACTGAAAATAAATGTCAAAATGTTGGAATTTCCCGTGGGATCAGAATTCCACTTTCTATTTACAATAAAATTTGTAAAGAAATACAGTACTCCAGAGTAAGTCTGACCTTAGTACTTCTCAGCTCTGGAATGCCAGGCAATCTAATATATGGATCAGGATTGTGTAATAAGATTTCTGAATGATTTATGCCAATCACATTTTCATTATTTCCTCACCAGTAGTGGCAGTGGTAATTCTTTGTACACTAATGCATCTTTTCCATCCAGCTAGACACAACTTATGTGAATTAAACTGCCAAGAGTCTCCTTGGAGCATGGCTTCCAGCTTTAAGCATTGTTCAGGTATTCCATCTTCTTTTGCTGAATTAGGTCCAATGCTGGTCAATTTATAATTTCAATCCCCAGTATTATCACTGATACTTATTTTACAAAATGCTCTGCAGTTTTGATGAGTTTCAATCCATGTGGAGATAATGGCAACTGTCCTCCTGTGCTTGCTCATAAAATTGATCTGAAAGCGATCAATGAGACGGTGAAACTTTCTTTAAAACACCAGAATGACGCTTAAAAAGATTAAAAGGGGATTTTTTTTTTTAAATTAAGCATATAACCAATATTCATGTAAAGCAAGATAGCTTCAGCTTGTGCTGAGGAGGTAATTAACACATCAGGTGAAAGTTCACCTCTACAAATGGTGCTCCTGAAGGCAAGGGAAACTGAATACATTCTAAGTTTGTTCGTCTGAAAGACATCTGTATAAAAATTGATTGATTTGATACTTTCCTGAAACAATTACAATTGCCATTTCCATGCACTGCATAAACTACTTCATCAGCTTGTCTACTGGAGAGAGACTTATACAAACCCTATGCAGAACCCACTCTGAAATTTAATATATAGGTAAACTTCTTGATTTAAAAAGTTTGAATTTGGCTGTCTTAATTCGGGTCAGATTACCCTGTCCTAAAGATGTAGGTTTTGATCTCTTAATAAGCTATCTCCTCTCAAAATATTGACAGAGAGCTCAGATAATAGTATTGAGTTTTCCTCTGTGTCATTAGCCACACTGGAGTCTCTTACCCACCTGTTCTCCTCATAGGAAATGCTTGGAAACTCAGTGCAATAAATGTAAGGAGGTTTACACAAAGGAGGGATGGTAACCAGAGTTCCTTAATAGGCTGTACTGAGCTCTCTAAACCTAAAGCAACCACAGAGTAAATTACCTTCTTATCAGCCAAATCTGCTGGTGATCTGAAAAATGGGATTTTTCTATTTAGTTTCTCAAATGCAAATTTAAGATGCATTTGTTGATGCCTGCTGAAAATTTGCAGAGGCCCTTGTGCATCCTACTCCACCAGAAATACTGCATGGAACCTGTTTGTAGAAACCCTGAGGGGCAAATGCTGATTAAAACCTCTGAAATTCTGTCAGAAACAATGCAAAATATCAGCACAAATTATATCAGTGTAAATTTTTTTGCTGTTTCTGTCATCTAATAAGTCCAATATAAAAATCTTAAATGTATCTGGTTTTCTCTAATCAGAGTATTCTTACCCCGTTTTGCTCTGCAGGGTAGCTGGTCTCCCTTCCAGGACAGAAATATTGCTCTGGAAAAAAGTGTTTCTGGCCTCTTCTAGACTCAGATTTTGGGCTCTACTTTCTATTTATCTCAGAGTTATTCCACTGACCAGGGACACCACAGGAATTCCTTTAAATTGAACAACTCCAACAACTCTTTGAACAGCCCTCTCTCCTCGCTGGTTCTTTCCTGCTGAGTTTTTGCTGGGCTGAGCTGGTTCATGGTCATGGCTGGGTAAGAGCTGAGTCCATTCTGCCTTAGAGAATGGCTGTGTTGTGAAATCCTGCTCCTGAAAAATGTATTTACTGGATTACAAACACGTTACCTTAGATTTTGTGCTATCTGACAGACTGATCTCATGGTAACAACACTGCAGGAATGTGGGTTAGTAAAGATTTTGTGTTGTCAGCTTTTAATATCATCCTTAGTATTTTTTGGAGCAAAATATGGTAATATATGTTGCTACGTTTCAGATGCAATATTTGAGAATATTTTCAAGAAAATTATTAAAAAAAAAAGGTGACATCTCTCTAAAAACAACCTGTCTCTAAACCCAGGCTGTGCCCTTTGTTTCAGGTGGGGCACAGTTTCACAGCCTACACGAGCACGTTTCCTCGTCTCTGGTTGTTTGCCAAACTGAACCATTCATCACACATCTACAGAAAACCCACGCTTGACCTGGGGCTTCCAGATACCCCTCTGGGTTCCGTAAACAGGGAATCAGCCGATTGTTTCGGTGTTGTTTTCTTTGTCAAGAAGAGTTTAAACCCCGTTCTCTGCTGGCAAGTTTCCCTCCTAATTGCAGCGAAGTGGTGCTGCCGATGTCATTGTGAAGTGCTGATAGTGGCAGTGTTTTAAATGACAAGGCGCAGAAGAAAAGCCCCTGCTCTCTGGAACCTGCTGTAGGAGCAGATAAATGTATGTTAAGTATATAATTAGTGAGGCAGATCTTGCAGAGGAATCATTCGTGGCCTTTACAGAAAGGATCTGTCTTGTAGGGCTGATTGAATAAAAGGCAAGGGCGGATGGGGGATGCACTTAATAAAGGCAAAAGCAGAGCTAGGGGTGGACTGGCAAGCACAAGGAGGGGAACAGATGAATTCTGAGAAATTCTGGGGCAGAGCGTGAGGATAAATGAAAGAAAAGATACATAGACACAGGCAGGGCAGAGACATAAAGGTCTGGGGTTTGTGAGGAGGGGAGACTGATGTGGGTGTGATTGCTTCTGGGTAGAGAGCAAAGGGGAAAATCGCAGCTGTGGGATGAGGTTTGCTGGAGAAGTTGTCAAAAATCAAAACAGCCAAACAGACAGACAAATATTTCAGCCACAAAGTTCTGAAGGAAGATCATGTACTTTGAAAAGCCCCCACAATTGTGGTGGAGAAAAAGAACAAAGGAAGTCTGAGCTAAGGGCAGTGTGGATTTGCCACAAGGATGATTCCAAAGTCCTGAGAGTGCACTGAGACAGGGAACCTCAATGACAGGATAAATGCTTTATTTTTCTCATGCAAGCTGTCAGAAATAATTACACTTAATTTATAGTTTTCATTTGAAGATATATTCAGTAGTTCTCAAACGACACTCCTATGTCCAAAAGCACATTCCAAAAGCTCCTGCCCCTCCGGTAGAAGTAATTGTTCTCTTTTATAAAAACATGTTTGGCCTCCTCTCAAGTCTGCCTTTGGTACACAGCTCAGCAGATGCAGACATTCCTGTGCTGTTTGTTCCAGCAAGGTGAATTATGATTACAACACCGGGATGAGCATCTGACGTTGACAAGGTTTTTCTGCAAGTCACCATGAGGTAACAGAAGTGTCTGCTTTAATGATCTTCGCTGTTTAAATTTTTATTGTATTCAGCTGGATTTTTTTTTTAATACCCTTTGATTAAAGTTCAGAGGGAAAATGAATTTAAAAGTCTTCAGGTTTGTTAGATGTGCTACAGCTTGCCAGTCACCCTGCCAAAATTTTCCACTGTGTACTTCTTATAGTTCTGCGTGGTCTAAATTTAATTGACTGCAGATGAGAAGCATTATTACAGATCTGTCATTGCAGCCACTCTTCATACGTTTCACTAGCTGGAATGAGCAGTCACCGAGTTTGTTTCTGACCTAATTCATAATGATGTAAAGCAGCAGTGATTTCACAGAAGAGGAAACAGATTTAGCTGGTGAGAAGGGCAGAACTGGGCTCAGTGCTGCTCCAGTAGTGCTCATTTACAGGTGAGTGGAAGAGTAAAGTCCATTGTTAAAACACTAAATTTCAATTTTGTGGGAACAGAGGTACATTATATAAGCTGTTCAGTTGATATAACAACATAATTCATCATTTTATTTCACTGACTCCATTAAGACAATATGAAAAAAAGACAATAATCTGGGCTTTCCAGCCTAGCCCCTCCTTAGGATACTGAACAGTATCACTAGGAGCAAAGCTCTAAAGATCAAAGAATGGACAGAGACGTATTTAACATGCCAGCTTACAAGAACTGGTAATGTTCTTTTGGTGTATTGAAACATTATCATTCCAGCAGCCTCATTTTAGTAAGTTAATGTAAACTAATTTATATGTGGATGTCTGGATTTGTCTGAGCATTGATTTATCAAGTATATTTGTTTATTAAATCCCCCTTACTGATAACAAACAATTACTACTTCAGGTAATTGATTCAAAACATGGGAGAGACCATTGCCAGCTGATCCTGTGCCAAGAGTTATAGCACAAATTAAAACAGACCAGAAGTCTACGTGCCTTGTACTTGCTCCACCAGATCAATATGTGAAGTAAGACTGTGGCATCCTTCAGGATTGTTAACAGGATCTTTAACAGGATCTTATCTGGAATACAAATGTCCAGCACATTGCTGGTGGGATTTTTTTTTTTTTCTGCATATAATTTGTATTAATAGCTGACTTTGGGAGAACAGAAGGCACTATGATCTTAATGGGAGCACACAGGGAGAAGTTGAGGCTGTGATCCTGCATCTAATAAAATTAATTGTCATGTGATGGATTTGGTCTCTCTCTAATCTGGGACAATCTCAAAAACTCCTGAGGGTCTTCCTGCGAAATGCAAATGCGATGTTGAAATGGGAAGCCTTGTGTGCACAGGCATTAGCAGTATTTTTAGGCATGTAAGATAGGAAGAGACAGGAGGTAAGATGGACTGAGAGACCTTAAAACAAAGCCCTCATCAGAGCAGAAATGTCCAGCTTCCTGTCAACACCAGCGGTTAAATAACTCAGAAGCTTTTCAAACAATGGCTTGGGCTGGAGACAGGAGCTGTGACATCTGTGCTGTCAATTAAAGCTCTGTGAAGTCACTGGAGAAGGACGAGAACAAACACTTGTTAACAGGGTATTGAATAGGAATAATCATCCTCTGCCCTCACAAACTGAAAGCAGTGGGTAGTGATTTACTGCTGAGGAAGAGAGGCAGTCATGGCATGGCATGGAATATTGCTTTTCCAAATCAGATTTTCAATATTATTGTATAAGTATTATTAAATTAATCACTGAAAGTAAAGGGTCAAATCAAGGTTTGGAGTTTTCTTCCTTAATCATTTAGTTTCTTCCCTAGTTTCGTCAATAGCTTTTACCTGACCGAGGACAGCAAAAAGTTTAGTTGTATTTATGGGGTTGTTTCATCCAGAATAATGAAATATCTCAACTTTATATCGGAATTTGGGGTTATTTGCATAGTCTGTACATCACATCTTCCCGCTGGGTTGTTTCTCCTACTTGGAATATTTCCATTTGACAGAGAAAATCTACACTAGGTTTGCAAATCGGGATTTTCAACACACAGTCCAAATTCAGAAGACAAGGCTCAGAGTTGTCTTTTGATGGAATCTGTACCTTGGGACTCTTTGGACTTTCTGAAGGACACACCAATTCTCAAACATTTCCAGCAATAAAGATTTTCAGTTTACTTTAGATCATTTTGGCCTTTAAAAATGTGTTTTCTACCATTTCTTGTGCTAATGATTTGTTGTTTTTTCACAAGAGTGCTCACAGACGGCAAAGTTTAACTAATAAACATGCAAATGTGTTCACAGGAAGGTTTGTGCCAGAAATTTTTATGGGTCGCTGTTCTGCTCCTGATTGAGTAAATCATAGTGGCTGCTCTAACTTTCTTCCTGTTTTCAAATTTGGTAACCAATGACAGAGCAGGAAAGGGCTGGGTGAAAGGAAAGTTGTCAGTCCAACATCTACAGCTGGAAATATTAAGACAAAAGTCCCTCTGACTTTTCCCCAACCAGAAATCTACATAACATGAATTTTGTTGACAATTTTAAACAGCCAATTGAAATAAATTTGACTCATGAGTTATTAATATGCAAGTAATTTGGGATTTTTTAGAAAAATGTTGCAGTAGCAAAATAATATTTGGGAGGGGTTTTGTGCAAGGAAGTTTTTTCAGTTCTTTTAATTGAAAGAAGTTAGGGAACAAAGTGTGTAGTAGTGAAGCTTTAGGGAAATGTGCTTCTCCATTTCAGGCTCAGGGATCCTAGAAACTTCTCACTTCTCTCAATGGTGTTCTTCAGTTTCTTTCATTGTCTCTTTATTCTCCTCCCTCTTGGTCTTTGATAGACATAATGCCTTTAAACCAGAACATTTTACATGTAAAATAGTCCCACTCACTTGTAGACTTTGAGTAATAAGAAAAAGAATTTCAAAGACGCATTCAAAGAATAAGAATTTGATTTGTGTTACTTTCCTCTGTTCACCTTCCACTGGCAAAGCTCAGCATTGATTTGAAAGGCTAAAGGTGTGGATTGTGTAAGGCAGTGCCAGCCCCAGTGTCACCTGCCCTGTCCTCAGTCACCAGCTCCCACTTCCCTTCACATTATGTGTCGAAGGTCACCTGTGTGGGCGATGCTTTCCAAGCCTAAATCTGGCTCGTGGGCTGGGGCAAAACCCTCCCTCCTTTGTCCTGCTATGAAGACTGAGAGCTTAAGCCTAGTTCTTATGCTTCTGTTATGCCAGAGACAGAGATAAAGCTTATTTCAGAGTCAGTCAGCTGGGAGAATATTAAGATTGGTTATTTCAACCCATGTAATATCCTCTACTACAAACACAGACTTTCCCTCCCTCAAAATAAAATGAGTATTAAAATCTGTATTGCCAAACATGAAATTATCCTGCAAAGACCTTGAATGTTAGGTCTGTGTCCCTAAAGTTTTACCATGACAAATCTAAATGCCATTGGGAAGATCTAGTTAGATTTTAAACTTTTGTAAACCATCTTTTATTTCTGAAAAGGCACATGGCTACTATTACTTCTCTTGGCAGTTGTGTTTATAGCAAAAAAATATTCAATTTGTGTGTGATATGAAAACAATGAAGAAATCAAAATATTTAAGGTCTATTTAGATTGCAAAGCAGGCCAAATAAAAAGATATCATTGCTGCGACTGACCTACAGAGGACTTGTAAAGAAAAATTGGTGTGCTGATGCTTATTCTGTCAAATGATAAAGCACAAATGGAAAACAAGGCTAAAAACCCTTTTGGTAAATACACAGCTAAACGCCTCCCAGACCCGCCTCCAGCATCCACTTTTGCTGCCTTGTGATTTGGTAGGGCTGTCTATAGATCCAGCTTGCTCAGAGATTTTTCATTTAAGTGCCAGTTGCTGTGGTAACAGCATGAAGAGCAGATCAGATGGATGCCAGGACCAGATGGGTTTCTCTAAGAACTCCACATACATGGGCAGTTGGTGGTGACCCAGTTCCAAAAGGTTACCCACACAGATTTGTACTGCAGCTGACTTGGCGTTGCCTTCTGCAGGGGTCTGGACCTTGTCTCTGAACCCCCGGGGTTCTCTTGAATTTGCAGCCCTGGGCTTTCATCAGAAGCTCATGGACTTCCCACAGAGGAAATGCTGGTGGATTAACAGAAGTGATAGAGTTTCATACCCTTGATGTTTATGTTGCCTTCTCATTGTCAAGGGCTGGGCTGAGCCCAGTCTTGAGCTCTGTCAAAATGTTGAGTAATTATTACATGATAATCACACACTGCAGTTTCTCCCAGGCTTAATCTGATTTCTGCACCATGGTTGCTTACATCCCACCTAAATTCCACCCACGTGCAGTTTAACCAATATAACTGATTAGATTCAATTTTCTATGGTCAGAGCTGTGTTACATACAGGGTGTATCAGCAAATATTTGACCTTTGCTGAGGTCTTCTTGGTTGGTTCTTTAGCATTTAAAACTGACTTACTTGGTTCTTATGAATAGTTCAGTTGAAATCATAGTAATGGTCTGGTGTTTACTGTTTGGTAAAACCCCAAGTTTCCCGTCCTGTTTTGGAAGGTTGGGGTTTCTGTTTGTTTTTTGTTTTCCTGAGAAATGTGTGAAGGGAGTGTGCATGCCGTGGTTTAGACACAATTACGTGGGCTGGGCCAGTCAGCGTTCCAGCTTTATCTGGAAAGGGGATGGAAGGCAACTCCTTAAATGCTCATTTCCCTTCCTGTCC
Source organism: Aleadryas rufinucha (assembly GCA_013397815.1). Lineage (NCBI taxonomy): Eukaryota > Metazoa > Chordata > Aves > Passeriformes > Aleadryas > Aleadryas rufinucha. The sequence goes on from VZTH01009906.1 coordinate 1,357,348, forward strand.
TACCTCCAAAATACGTTCTGACATGTTGGTTTGTTTAACTTTGATCCAATCTCAAGTATATTGAGGGTTTTTAGAGAAGTAATGCTACATCACAGATTCAGGGGCATTAGGGAATACTCCCAAAACAAGGTCCTGCCTGTTCTGTGTGGATGATGGGCTTCCCTTGCCTCCCTGGCCTGGCTGTGTTGACAGATTCACAGCAGTGCAGCTGGGTAGATAAGAAGGTGTGGATCTTGACTTCAAAGATGTTAAAATCTACTTTTTAAAAACACATTTGATATTTGATAAAAATGCATTAGAAGGCATTCACAGAATTGAGAAAAGTTCTGTTTTCTGCTTAAAATTGCTGCGGATTTAGTACTTTGGGGTACTGTGTTAGACTGTGCCATGTAGATGCCCATTTGTCCTCTGATCTTCAACCCTGTTGCTTCATGACCTCACCAGAAGGTGTTCAGCCCATGCAAATGGCAGGTGACTCTGGACTCCTGACATTTTTTTGCCCCTAGTGAGCAAGCACAGTTCTAAAAATGTCTGTCAGGAGGTTGGGAGTGAGGCTCCCCATCAATTAGATTCCGTCAGCTTTGCCAGCCACTTAAAGCAGTGAGCTCTGAGAACGTGCTGGCTAAATTCACATGGAGCACATTCTTTCTTCCTGCCCCTTGGTCACATGTTTGAGATTGTGCTGCAGCTGGAGATGCACCACTGGCACCAGGGAACACCCTGTGCCTGTGGCAGGTGCTCCAGGCAGTTTGTGGAGGGCAGCCTCCCAGCTTCTCTGGTCACAGCTCAGCAGATTAGGCTGCCCGTGGTGCTGTAATGAACCACAGACTGCTGGTCCTCGCAGGCTGTGCTCATCCACACAGAGAAGCCTCAAAGTGATTAATTTCTGCATTTTCAGCTCTGTGCTTTGAACATAGAGATGAAGAGAAAATACTTGGCAATAGAAACCCAAAGAGGAGCAGATCAAAAGAAACAGAAGAGCTCAGAAAAATCTGTGGTAGCAAATGGGGAGACTGGAGCATTTCTGGGACAAGGCCACTGAGTAAGGAGGGAGAATAATCCATTTATATACTTCTGGCTTTGGACCAGAATGCAGCAGTCCGGGAGGTGCAGGACTCTAAGTGTTAAAATGTCCACACGTTCTGCTGGAAATGGTAAGAGTTCAGCTCAAGTTAAGCATTTCCAGAGAGCCAGAGCCCAGCCAGTGATGTCTTGGACAGGCTTGTGCTGGCTCAGGATGCCCTGCACTGGTGTTTGTCAGCAGGCTCAGCTGGCTGTGCAAGTGTTTAAGTCCCCATGGTAAAGTGTTACCTCATCTCAACTGAGATGGGCTTTGCTTTTCTAAGGTTAATTTGGTTGTTGCCTGCTGAAGTTGCTCAGTGCCTCACAAATGGAACAAAATTACCAGGTGATGGATTCTTCCTGTGGCAACGCGGCAAAAAATTATTCTCCAGAGAGGAATCCACACGCAGTGTCTGCATCACTTCAAGCTCCATTCATGACCTATTTTGGGGAGCTGGTGGGTGTCAGGTCTCCTGAGCCTCATCTAGCCTGGGTCCAGTTGTATTCACAGGCAATTACTAAACCAGCTTTAAGATTGTTTCATAGATGGTCTTGATTCCTTCCAGTGCAAGCTGTTCAATAAAGCTCTAGGATATTTAGGAGAATTTGCTGTCTGAGAGCCTTCTTGATAACGCTCCAGTGCTGTTTCCTCACTGCTTTTGAAGGTATCTTAGAAGCTTTTAAAAATGATCTTTATATCTTGCTGTGCAGTTAATGCCCTAAGTTTCTCACAGGTGTGTACAGGTGTTTCTTGCATATTGGTAACTGCCAGAAAATGGGAATGTGTAAAAAACCCTTAACCTCATGGATCTTCCCTTTTCTTCAGCTATTTTTTTTGTGTTTCCATCACCTGCAAAATCCATCACCTGCACTGTTCCATCAGAGAGCAGGATTGGATCAAATGTATCCCTTGAAGAAAATTGGGATAATCTGAATTTTGACAAGATCCAAGCCTAGCTTTGTGAATCCCTTAATTTTGGCCATTTCACAGTGTCCTGTGAATTGGAATAAGTACCTAAATAAATAAATAAATATGCAAGGTTAATTTTGTGTAAAAAGCAGAGAAGCAGGGCTCATAATTTAGATCCAAATCTAAGCTGGAAAAAAAATCCTTCTAATTATTATATATATTTAAATGGTTTTTTTGGGTTACTTCTATTTAGAAAAAAGGAATTGTTTTTGCTTCTCTGAAGTGCTCGCTGTCCATACACAATAACATCGGACTATTTGGTGTGGAGAACCCAGAATAAATCACACTCCTTTGACTTCTGCATTGAATGAGCTGCTGAAGACAGAAAAAACCAGCATCATTTGGAGGAAAAATAAAGCAGGAATGGGGCAGGGTTCCTAGTGGGAAACCTTGATTTGGAACTCTGCAAGCATATTCATATGTAGATAAATGAGGTTTTAAACTTAATAATGTCCAGTTTTACTACGTTCATAAAATATTACTCTTTTTATATCCTTACCACATTCATCCATCTTTGAAAATCCATCTTTAAACACCAAGGGGGAGAAAAAGCTGCTGTTCCTGGGGTGACTGCCATCAATTCCCACCTGGAAGGTTTCTTGATGAGAATGTAACATGTGAACAGCCATAATGAGCCAGACCAGAGGTCCACAGAGCCCAGTAGAGAGCCCAATATAAAGGAAATTAAAAGAACAGGAAAACATCCCATGACAGCCCTCCAGTACATCTTCACAGCATCCAGTGCACTGTAGTATTGCTGCTACTTGAGCTTTAACTGGGATATCTCATGGATTTTTCTGTCTTGGGTTTGCCTGATTGATTTTTGAACCTGTAAAAAATTTAGTTGAACTTGCACTGCTGTGAAAAACGAGGAATTGAATTCTGAATGAGCTGCTGCATTCAGAAACATAAGAATCAGTTCAGAGTGAAGAAGAACTGATCCCAGCAGCTAAGCCTGCCACCATGTGCTAAATATACTTCAGAACAATCCTTTGTGGCAGATCTCTGGAGGTGCATTGAAGGGAATGAAAGGAAGGAAGAAAGGAACCTTTTGTGAAATCCAGAGCCAGGGCACAAGTTCTGCAAGAACTCCTATTATTCTGGCCAAAACCTGGAAGATTTCCCATCCTGCTTTAGTAAAGAGTTGCTTCCAAAGCAGAGATTGCTGCCCATTGAAAAAAAAAATAAACCTTTCATAATAAAGATGCACACAAAATGCTTCTATCAAATTAGACTGTGCAAACAAACTGGCTTTTGAATAGGGGGTTTCTTTGGGTGATGCAGGTCGGGTTTCTGAAAAAAATTCCATTACAAAGACTAGATGCAGTAGCACTTGCTTATTTCTCCCCCATTCTCCTTCCAGCTCTTTCCCTGGTACTCTGCTCCTTCTACATTCCACTCACTAAACACACTCAACTAAATTTGTGGGATTTTTTGTGGAAGTTCTCTCCTTGTTTCTGTATTTGTGATAGGTCTTCCATTTTTAAAAAAGAATCCATATTTGAAGCTGGTCCTTGAAGCTTTAATTTTGATGAAGATATTAAAGAGACATTTTTGTGGAAGCAAATATCTTTTGATCAATTATATCTTTGAGGTTTCACTTACTTGTCATAGCCTCTGTTTTTTTTCCCAACACTTACAGGAGGAAAACCTTACATGTACTTTTATAGTACCAGATACAAACAACCAAGACCTAGCAAAATAAAAGATTCAGAATACTTTTTCAGAAGGATGCTGCGGGTGAAAGCAGTACTCAAGATGAAATATGCATCTCTCCTGGTAGGTAGGTGGCTTGAAAGCCTGGAGATTTACCTTTGCATTTTTAGTCTAAAATATTTTTTCCTTGTTCTGATGTAAAAAGGCATAACACAACATAATCATTAGACTATTTAGTACAGCTGACGATCTTTCTTGTGTACCATTTATATCTCACCTAAACTTCATATTTGAATTTTACTCACTGGTGGAGAAAATATTTTTTCCAGTGAGATTTCTGCTGCCATGAACTGGTTTTTGGTACGTGCACCACAGAGGTGAAGGTGTGTGGGCTGGATCCTCATGTTTCTGGGGGAAGGTGGGGGTGGGTTTCAAAGGCATTTTAGGGGTTTTTTATAACCATCTTTCTTGTAGGAATGTTGCTTTTTAAGCACCCTGAAATTCCATATTGCCACTGCACAGCCTCATCAGTGCTTTGTCAGAAACCACCACCATCGTGTTCCTGGACTCAGCTCACAGCAGCAAAGTGTAAAGTCAGCTCGGGGATTACCTTTTCCTTACCCAAAGGAATCATTGTGACAGACAATTTGAATAATCACCGGGGCCAAGGGTTGCAGGTGACAGGGATCTGGGAACTCCTAAGTTTGGAATCTCCCCACGCTCTTCCTTCGCCAAGGAGCCGCAGCCTGAGGAACAGGTTTGCATGAAACCCTTGTGATGGATGGCTGTACAGAGTGCAGCGGTGGCACCGTGTCTCCCCGAGCCCTGCACCCACTAGGGCAGGAGGCAGAAGTGCTGATGAATCATGAGTGCTTTGGCAACCTCCTCCTCGGGTTCCTTCCCAAACCTCTGGTGGGAGCGGGGCGCCTTTTGACACACAGGTGGGAATAAGCGGGATTCTCCAGGGTTTCAACAGACATTTCCCTGCTCCGGGTGACATCTACTGGTAGAACGATCTCTTGTGTGTTTGCAGGAGGTAGCTTGAAAATATACATCAAGTTTAATACATGCACCTAAATCCAACGCAGAATTTATTAGCGTAAACGTTTCTGTATTTGTTTGGGTTATTCTGTGAGCAAAGGGAGGCAGATTTGTGGCAGGAAGGCAGGGTTCTTGGCAATACTGAAATGAGAGCAGAATAAATCACTGCAGAGGGTTTTACAGGCAGCACTTCAGCTGAGCTATGAATAAGTGGGATTATGCTGTCGCTGCCTCCAAGGCTTTTCTGTGGTTTTGTTTAGTTTGCTTGTGCTGCTCTCCCTATACAAAGGAGCTGTTGGTAGGAAGTGTCACACTATCAGTGGATACTGAAAGCCAGGTTCACTGTGGGAATCTGAGAGGAGACCTTTTTGTTTATAGTCAATGTTTTCTGGCCCTGGTGTGTCACAGGCTGTTGCTTTAGGAAACAAGTGTAAAGCAGGCTTTTCTTTCTGCTAGTGGCTTGTCTTATATGCCTTTTTTTTAGGTTACTGACACTGAAAACTAATCCCCTGTTAGAGACACCTTCAGAATACATCAAACAAAGAACAAGAAGTTAGAAGTGAAGAAAGAGCCAAACCAGATTTTTTAAAAGCCCTTTTGGCAGACAGAAAATTCTTTTTGGAAAAGGCACAGAGTTCATAAAAAAATAGAAATCGGGATTTAAAGATGATATCTCTGCCCACATTATTAGTGTAAATATGTTAACTTTGGTCCATGAATTCAGAAGAAAAATGCACTGTAACTGCAATGGTTTAGTTTTGGGGGGTTGAATTCTCTTCACTTTCCTGCAGCTGATTTGGCTTTAGGAAGGGTTAAGTCCTCTGCCTGTCCATTTCTCATCTTTCCCATATAAACACCCCCTTTAATTAAAGAGGTACTTTATGGCACAGTCAGTGTTTGTGAGATTTTTGAAGAAGGGAAAGCATTTTCCTGCTGATATCAAAGTACTTGATTGAAGACTTTGCAATGAGCAGACATAAAAAGTCAGCGTAGATCTGGATTTTTGAGAATTCCCAAGATGTAAAGACATCTTAGATTCTGCTTGGCCTCTTTTATAACAATGAGCAATTTCGATATGATTCTGTAAATGTGACTCTAGAGCTATATTCCTGGCTGTTAAGCCAGATGTTGCTGTGCTCACAATGTCACTTCATTATACAATAAATGCTTACATTTAATCTTTTAATTAAGGCTTAGAAGATTATTTCAGAGAAGTTTGCTAAACCAGGAAGCCCTGGTCCCAGAAAGCGTCAGAACAAGTAAGAGTTTCCCTGGCGAGGCAGGCACCAGACACTCGCTGCTGTAACTGTAGGTGTTTTCCACAGCAGTGTTCTCTGTTTGCTCTTGTGTAGGATGTGAGAAAGCCCCTGATGCCCTCAGACTACAACGGGACAATGAAAGAATGTTATTGCTGAAGAAAACTCATGAATTATGATGAAACAGAGAAACTCACCTTAAACTGCTCCTTTCTTAGGATGTGTCTCTTGGAATGAAGTCACACTGGAAAGGACTTTGAAAGCTTTGATTTTAGAGTTCTTGGAAAAAAATAGTGTTTGTGCATGTTTTGGGAGTTTTTTGTGTGTTGTGGGTTTGGTGTTTTTAATGTTAAAAGCAAGTCCTACAGATTTCCTGAAATTGTCCACACCGAGAGAGTACAGAAAAGAGGAAGCTCCTGAGAAATACCTGCTTTACCTGTGATCCAGATGGACTATGCTATCCTAGAATGGGTACTTTCCACAAGTGTTACTCACTCAGTATAACTCAAAGGGAATGACACATTAGTCACTGTGCTGGGACTCTAATGACCCATAGCAGGATAAATTATGCTGTGTGCTCGCACAATTGTTTCCTTGAAATATGTTTATTTTTCTGTGAGTGCAGGCTGGGATCACAGGATGGTTAGAGGCATCAAGACTGTCTTGTGAGCACGTTTAGCTATTCCTGCAGGCAAGGTCAGCTGTCTTTGTCAAATTTACGCACAAATTAGTACAGTTAAGAATTCATTTTCTCATTGCAATTTGTAAGAAAATTAATAACTCGTCTCTTGGTAGGTGTTTTAAATGTGAGCAAGAAAACTTTTGTAATTAACTCACTACAGAGCCTGTCTACATTGAAGGTCCTGAAATCTAGGAAAGTTGTAGACCTGGGAAGATGGGCACTGACTGATGTGTGATGGGCAAGTCCAAATATTTGCTTGTGTATTACATCACTTGTGTTCCTTGTCCTCTTTCCCTGCCACAAATATTTACCTTGCCCTTCCTTCCTTTCATTTCTATGAGTAATTATTTTCCATCTCCTTCCACTATCTGCCAGTTCCTCTGCAGAGCTCTTTCCCAATGTCACCTCATGCTGAGAGGATCAGGTACCCCACATCAGGAGAATTTGAGCTTCCTCTCCACTTGTGACACAGTCTGATGGCAGCGTCACGCTGAGATGCCTTGAAAACCAGCTTATAAATAAAATGTAGAAATAAATAGTGCTGAAGATTTGTTAAATTTTGGAACAACAGACATTTTCCTGCAATACAGAGCTTTGCAGAGGATGCTGCTGTGTGGAGATATATAGACATAGTTATATATAGATAGATAGATAGATAGATAGATATAGATATAGATATAGATATATGTATGTGTGTGTGTCTATGTATATATACATATTTTATATATAATACATGTATTTTATATCCATGTTTAATATCTACTTGTATATAAACATTTTATTAAAATAAATCTATTATATATATTTTATATTTATATGCATAAATATATATTCTCTTCAGCCACTTTTTACTTCTCCACCCAAGAAAGGTCAGTATTTTGTAAAGTCACAGCAGCTGAGACTCTAGTTGAGGTCCCGATTGTTGCAGAGGCTCTGGCAGCTGGATCCCCGCAGTGCTGTCCAGCAGCCGGGAGGTGGGGCACGGGCTTTGCTGGTTCCTTTTGGTGATGGTGACAGGACCGAGGCTGAACACTGGTCTTAAGGCTTGTAAGGTTCAGAAGAGATAAAGAAGCAACAGATTGCAGATTAAAATTGCATAAGTGAAATAGCAGAAAGTGAGAGTTTTTAATATCACTCTCAAAACTGAAGCGGGTTGGCCATGAGGTCTCTTGGCACTGCTGAAAAGTTTGGCAAATCCAGGCGGCAGATATAAGCAACAGGGAAAAAGAGAAGAGTAGGGAATTGAACCAAAGGAAATATCATGTAGCTCTATTTGCCACTGTTTCTAAAACTGTTTGGGGCAGTAATTAACTGAGAACACTGACTGTACAGATTTCAGCTTAAAATAGATGTATTTTCCATGTTCACAGCAAGGACGAGGCAAAATCCAATATAAAAGCTGGGTTTGAATATAAGGCAAAACTTGTTCATTTACATTTAGGTAAATTTAGATCAAACCCACAGAAGTTCTCTAGCAGAGTTTTTACGAATTTATTCTGCTGTAATTGTGAGCAGAGACATCTCCAGTCTCTGGACAAGCTGTGAGAAACTCAGTCTGAGCTTCATCATGTACAGGAGTCACAGCAGTACTTGGCAGCTTGTAGGAGCCTTTAGTTCTAGGTTGATAAGCACACAATTGTGATTCAATTAAACTCAGAACAACACTGCATTGATACCCACAAAGAGTTTTTTCCTTCCCTGAGCTGGTTCCAGCTTTGGTGCAGTCAGTGCACATCCCTGTTTAGGAGTACATAGTAAAAGGTGCATTCAGATGTTTGGAAAATTCCACAACTGCCCAGAAACAGCTGCTCTGAGACAGCTTTGCTATTAATTTATCGAGCATATTTATCCACCCTGAATGGACTGAAAGTGCTTATTTTGTAGTTTATAGAGCTGCATCCTCTGGATGTACTCCTCAAAATACTCTGCAGGTAAAGGTGTGTGTTAACACATGGTTAGTGCCATGTCCTAAATAACAATGAACGAGGGCTCTTCCCCAGAGAAGAACTTGACCCCCACCTGGCTACAACCTTCTCTCAGGGAGCTGTAAAGAGCCATAAGGTCCCTCTTGAACCTCCTTTTCTCCAGGCTAAACAACCCCAATTCCCTCAGCTACTGTCATCAGATTTGTGCTCCAGCCCCTTCCCCAGCTCCGTTGCCCTTCTCTGGACANCCATGTTTAATATCTACTTGTATATAAACATTTTATTAAAATAAATCTATTATATATATTTTATATTTATATGCATAAATATATATTCTCTTCAGCCACTTTTTACTTCTCCGCCCAAGAAAGGTCAGTATTTTGTAAAGTCACAGCAGCTGAGACTCTAGTTGAGGTCCCGATTGTTGCAGAGGCTCTGGCAGCTGGATCCCCGCAGTGCTGTCCAGCAGCCGGGAGGTGGGGCACGGGCTTTGCTGGTTCCTTTTGGTGATGGTGACAGGACCGAGGCTGAACACCGGTCTTAAGGCTTGTAAGGTTCAGAAGAGATCAAGAAGCAACAGATTGCAGATTAAAATTGCATAAGTGAAATAGCAGAAAGTGAGAGTTTTTAATATCACTCTCAAAACTGAAGCGGGTTGGCCATGAGGTCTCTTGGCACTGCTGAAAAGTTTGGCAAATCCAGGCGGCAGATATAAGCAACAGGGAAAAAGAGAAGAGTAGGGAATTGAACCAAAGGAAATATCATGTAGCTCTATTTGCCACTGTTTCTAAAACTGTTTGGGGCAGTAATTAACTGAGAACACTGACTGTACAGATTTCAGCTTAAAATAGATGTATTTTCCATGTTCACAGCAAGGACGAGGCAAAATCCAATATAAAAGCTGGGTTTGAATATAAGGCAAAACTTGTTCATTTACATTTAGGTAAATTTAGATCAAACCCACAGAAGTTCTCTAGCAGAGTTTTTACGAATTTATTCTGCTGTAATTGTGAGCAGAGACATCTCCAGTCTCTGGACAAGCTGTGAGAAACTCAGTCTGAGCTTCATCATGTACAGGAGTCACAGCAGTACTTGGCAGCTTGTAGGAGCCTTTAGTTCTAGGTTGATAAGCACACAATTGTGATTCAATTAAACTCAGAACAACACTGCATTGATACCCACAAAGAGTTTTTTCCTTCCCTGAGCTGGTTCCAGCTTTGGTGCAGTCAGTGCACATCCCTGTTTAGGAGTACATAGTAAAAGGTGCATTCAGATGTTTGGAAAATTCCACAACTGCCCAGAAACAGCTGCTCTGAGACAGCTTTGCTATTAATTTATCGAGCATATTTATCCACCCTGAATGGACTGAAAGTGCTTATTTTGTAGTTTATAGAGCTGCATCCTCTGGATGTACTCCTCAAAATACTCTGCAGGTAAAGGTGTGTGTTAACACATGGTTAGTGCCATGTCCTAAATAACAATGAACGAGGGCTCTTCCCCAGAGAAGAACTTGACCCCCACCTGGCTACAACCTTCTCTCAGGGAGCTGTAAAGAGCCATAAGGTCCCTCTTGAACTTCTTTTCTCCAGGCTAAACAACCTATTAATTTATCGAGCATATTTATCCACCCTGAATGAATATAAGGCAAAACTTGTTCGACTGAAAGTGCTTATGTAGTGCTGCATGGGGTTCATATATAAAGATATTGCACAACTCATAACCCGCTGGTAATTTACAATAATTAATTTATCGAGCATATTTATCCACCCTGAATGAATATAAGGCAAAACTTGTTCGACTGAAAGTGCTTATGTAGTGCTGCATGGGGTTCATATATAAAGATATTGCACAACTCATAACCCGCTGGTAATTTACAATAATTAATTTATCGAGCATATTTATCCACCCTGAATGAATATAAGGCAAAACTTGTTCGACTGAAAGTGCTTATGTAGTGCTGCATGGGGTTCATATATAAAGATATTGCACAACTCATAACCCGCTGGTAATTTACAATAATTAATTTATCGAGCATATTTATCCACCCTGAATGAATATAAGGCAAAACTTGTTCGACTGAAAGTGCTTATGTAGTGCTGCATGGGGTTCATATATAAAGATATTGCACAACTCATAACCCGCTGGTAATTTACAATAATTAATTTATCGAGCATATTTATCCACCCTGAATGAATATAAGGCAAAACTTGTTCGACTGAAAGTGCTTATGTAGTGCTGCATGGGGTTCATATATAAAGATATTGCACAACTCATAACCCGCTGGTAATTTACAATAATTAATTTATCGAGCATATTTATCCACCCTGAATGAATATAAGGCAAAACTTGTTCGACTGAAAGTGCTTATGTAGTGCTGCATGGGGTTCATATATAAAGATATTGCACAACTCATAACCCGCTGGTAATTTACAATAATTAATTTATCGAGCATATTTATCCACCCTGAATGAATATAAGGCAAAACTTGTTCGACTGAAAGTGCTTATGTAGTGCTGCATGGGGTTCATATATAAAGATATTGCACAACTCATAACCCGCTGGTAATTTACAATAATTAATTTATCGAGCATATTTATCCACCCTGAATGAATATAAGGCAAAACTTGTTCGACTGAAAGTGCTTATGTAGTGCTGCATGGGGTTCATATATAAAGATATTGCACAACTCATAACCCGCTGGTAATTTACAATAATTAATTTATCGAGCATATTTATCCACCCTGAATGAATATAAGGCAAAACTTGTTCGACTGAAAGTGCTTATGTAGTGCTGCATGGGGTTCATATATAAAGATATTGCACAACTCATAACCCGCTGGTAATTTACAATAATTAATTTATCGAGCATATTTATCCACCCTGAATGAATATAAGGCAAAACTTGTTCGACTGAAAGTGCTTATGTAGTGCTGCATGGGGTTCATATATAAAGATATTGCACAACTCATAACCCGCTGGTAATTTACAATAATTAATTTATCGAGCATATTTATCCACCCTGAATGAATATAAGGCAAAACTTGTTCGACTGAAAGTGCTTATGTAGTGCTGCATGGGGTTCATATATAAAGATATTGCACAACTCATAACCCGCTGGTAATTTACAATAATTAATTTATCGAGCATATTTATCCACCCTGAATGAATATAAGGCAAAACTTGTTCGACTGAAAGTGCTTATGTAGTGCTGCATGGGGTTCATATATAAAGATATTGCACAACTCATAACCCGCTGGTAATTTACAATAATTAATTTATCGAGCATATTTATCCACCCTGAATGAATATAAGGCAAAACTTGTTCGACTGAAAGTGCTTATGTAGTGCTGCATGGGGTTCATATATAAAGATATTGCACAACTCATAACCCGCTGGTAATTTACAATAATTAATTTATCGAGCATATTTGACAGAAGTTCTCTAGCAGAGTTTTAACGAATTTATTCTGCTGTAATTCTCCAGGCTAAACAACCCCAATTCCCTCAGCTACTGTCATCAGATTTGTGCTCCAGCCCCTTCCCCAGCTCCGTTGNGAAGCGGGTTGGCCATGAGGTCTCTTGGCACTGCTGAAAAGTTTGGCAAATCCAGGCGGCAGATATAAGCAACAGGGAAAAAGAGAAGAGTAGGGAATTGAACCAAAGGAAATATCATGTAGCTCTATTTGCCACTGTTTCTAAAACTGTTTGGGGCAGTAATTAACTGAGAACACTGACTGTACAGATTTCAGCTTAAAATAGATGTATTTTCCATGTTCACAGCAAGGACGAGGCAAAATCCAATATAAAAGCTGGGTTTGAATATAAGGCAAAACTTGTTCATTTACATTTAGGTAAATTTAGATCAAACCCACAGAAGTTCTCTAGCAGAGTTTTTACGAATTTATTCTGCTGTAATTGTGAGCAGAGACATCTCCAGTCTCTGGACAAGCTGTGAGAAACTCAGTCTGAGCTTCATCATGTACAGGAGTCACAGCAGTACTTGGCAGCTTGTAGGAGCCTTTAGTTCTAGGTTGATAAGCACACAATTGTGATTCAATTAAACTCAGAACAACACTGCATTGATACCCACAAAGAGTTTTTTCCTTCCCTGAGCTGGTTCCAGCTTTGGTGCAGTCAGTGCACATCCCTGTTTAGGAGTACATAGTAAAAGGTGCATTCAGATGTTTGGAAAATTCCACAACTGCCCAGAAACAGCTGCTCTGAGACAGCTTTGCTATTAATCTATCGAGCATATTTATCCACCCTGAATGGACTGAAAGTGCTTATTTTGTAGTTTATAGAGCTGCATCCTCTGGATGTACTCCTCAAAATACTCTGCAGGTAAAGGTGTGTGTTAACACATGGTTAGTGCCATGTCCTAAATAACAATGAACGAGGGCTCTTCCCCAGAGAAGAACTTGACCCCCACCTGGCTACAACCTTCTCTCAGGGAGCTGTAAAGAGCCATAAGGTCCCTCTTGAACTTCTTTTCTCCAGGCTAAACAACCCCAATTCCCTCAGCTACTGTCATCAGATTTGTGCTCCAGCCCCTTCCCCAGCTCCGTTGTCCTTCTCTGGACACACTGCAGCCCCTCAATGTCTTTTGTGTAGTGAGGGGCCCAAAACTGAACCCAGGATTTGAGCTGTGGCATCACCAGTGCTGAGTACAGGGGACAGTCAGGCCCTGGTCCTGCTGGCCACACCGTTGCTGATACAGCCAGGATGCCACTGGGGTTCTTGGCCACCTGGGCACACCTGGGCTCATGTTCAGCAGCTGTCAACCAGCACCCCCAGGTCCTTTGCCACCAGGCAGCTTTCCAGCTGCTCTTTCCCAAGCCTGTAGTGCTGCATGGGGTTCATATATAAATATATTGCACAACTCATAACCCGCTGGTAATTTACACAACACTTTTGCTTGCCATAATTAGGTCCTATTAAAAATTACTCATGCCCTAGAAACCGTCATCTTCCTTCACTCCTCCCATTTTTCTGGTGAAGAAGAGACTAAGAGAATGAACATCCCACATGCAGTTATCTGTGCCATGGCACTAGTGCTGACACTGCTGCTGGTGCTATCAAAGCAGGTCAGTCTCCCTCAGCTTTGAGAGCCTAATCTTTGGGAAGACTGAGTAAAAGCACTCCTCTAAGTCAGGTAAGGTCCTTCCTTCTCAGTACACTGATAATTATAATTGCTACCATCTTCCTTCTCTGTGAGGACTGTGAATCCAGTTGGGGATCTGGCAAGCCATCTCTGACAATATCAGATGTTCTCAGAACTCTTAATCGAAGGCAGCCCATGAAAGCACCCTGGGGAGTGCTTTATTCTCTGTGTTTAAAAGGACATGAAAGTACAATAGTTCTCTTTATATGGGTACAAAGCAGCCAATTGATCTTGTCAGTTTAATAAATAATACAATTGCTTCCATCAGACACTGTTAATAGACTCCTGTCTGGACTAATGTTGTACAGAATTGTACAAGTACAGAAATGTTATCTTCCTCGGTCTGCCCTGGATTAACCATCTCCCCCTTTATCACCAAGAGGCAAAGCTTCCAGCAGTAGTTCCTGAAGGGCATCAGGTCTCCTATCTTCATCTCTTTCTTCATTTTAATGTGAGTTCTTGGAAGAGATGAGCTAATTTCCTGATGCATCTGTTGTCTGACTGGTTCCGAACATTTGTATGGATTCAAAGAAGCTTGAGAATGTAAAATATGCAGCAGGTTTAGGGGTTTTCTTTCTTGTTTATTTTAAAACCATTCACTGTCTATGGGATCCCAAGATGTAAAATTTGGATCGTGCTCTTCAAACACTGCAAAGGTGCAGGGAAGCTCAGATGCAGCCTCACACCTGGGCATTATGAACACAAGGACCAGGCATCAGCAAAATTGATACAAGGCTTTGGTTCAAGAAGCTCATAGCTCAGGGGTTTGGGATGTTTCTCATTCAGTGTCAGCATAACCAGCTCATGCCCTTCTGTGGATGCCCCACTCAGCATTTTAAGCAGGCCCTGAGTTTTGCATTATCAGCATTGCTTTTTAGGTAAGCTTTAGATGGGATACACACAGCAGTGTTCACCAAGAAAGTGCTGCTAGCATTAGCAGAGGTAGCTTTAAAACTTCTCATTGTCTTTGACTTTAAATCTTTTGCCCACTTATTTTTTTTTCTCTGCCATGACACAAAGTGGTTCTGGGTTTTGCAGCTGAGGGATGTGATAAATAGGGAAAAAGAGAAAGTGTTTTTCAGAGAGAATAGGTTTTCAGGGGTTTTGGGATGTTTTGCTTTGAAGATAGTTAATTTTACAGCACTTACAAATGTTACATTTTTGCGTCTTTCTGCCAAATACATACCTAAATATATGTTTATATATGCATAGAATATTTGTAAATATAAAACTCTAAAAATATAGGTATGGTTTATATATGTATATGTACACGTGTATATGCATGAATCTAGTGTTTGCTGTCAGAATCCCCGTAGGTGTTTTCCCCAGATGATGATGATGGTGTTTTCCCCTCATGCCTCCCTTAGAGTATCAAAAGAGATATTGTGGTGAGTAAACAATGGCTGATCCCCTTCTATGTGTTTGCAAGAAAAATAGTTCTGGTTTCAATGCTGGAATCAGTTGTTCAGTTGTTAATAACATTTTGTTTCTCTATAATAACCCAAATGAATAATGCAGTGACCAATGGGTCAAAAGAACTGCTGTTGACCAGGTATTTAGATTCCCTCTGCCTTGGTTTTCCCTGCTGTAAAAGGTAGGTAGCAGCAGCACCAGAACTCAAAGGGGCATTAGGAGGATAAACATATGATTTACATTGAGCTGTTCTGGGATTTCAGGTGCTGGGACAATATATGAAGGCAAGGGATTTGTAGCTAAGCATTAAGATATCCTGGTTGAGCAATGAAGTCCTACAGCATGAGGAGAAGTCAACAGATCTGGGATTCTTATGGATCAGTGGGAAAAGTAATTTCTGGGAATTGAATGCTTCACCCCAAAAGTCTTTTTCCCTGGATCCTTGTGGGATCAAGTCTCTGCTTGCATCAGTATTGCTTTTGAATTGTTGCACTGTTTCCAGAGAAAACACATTGCTGCCCTCCTACTTAAAGATGAATTCAAATGCTTTTTACTTTAAATTCAAAGCCTAATCAAAATTTAGATTCCTTGGCTAATTTTAGATGTAACTTCAGAAAAAAAGAAAAGCAGTTCTTCAAATAAAAAAATGCTCGTGTTGAAAATCAGTTTTTTTATTCCCACATCCATTTTGAACTGAGGTTACTGTGTTTGAAGGGTGAGACAAAATAACGATTCTAAAGTCACAATCGGTATTTGAAAGGGAGCTCTGTGCCCTCCTTTGAGTGCTATTGATGCTTTCAGCTGGGGCATGAAAGACCTAGAACTCTGATCTCTGGTTTTGGCAAGTCAAGTCATTCAATTCAATTTCAGAACTGTGCAGCTGTGAAGCTTTACAGTTTTTGATGTTTAAAAAGGTAGGGATTATTTCTGTTCTCTGTGATTTCTGAGAACTGCTGCTTCTGTTAGCAAACCCAGGAAGAAACCTGTCTGTCTGATGTGCATGGACTGTAAACTGATACCTGGCAAACACCTGAGCAGATATTACACATCTGGCTGGCATCTCTGAGATCAAAGTGCTCCCTGATGCTCTGCTGCCCTTTGAAAAGCATTTAATTGGCCATGAGACCACATTTTAGGACCTGGGACTGAGCTTTGCCTCCTTGGGTCACTGGATGAAGCCAGTTTAGGTCTGCAGGAAACTGGTCGGTGTTCTCAGCCTCCTTTCTAGTGGAGAGAGGGCTGTGTGCTCTGGTTCTCTCACCTGCTGAGTTTGCAGTCCCTGCTCTCCCTTGTGGGGTTTCTGCAGCTTGGCTGAAGCACATCAGCATGGACTGTTGGGTGGTGATACCCCTGGTGTCCTCTGCAGAGGTTTCAGGCAGGTTTGGTTGGCCTTCCCGAGCTTACAAGGCTTGTGCCAAACCCCTCAAAACCCCATTCCCTGGAGAGCAGAGCAGAGCTTACGAGGGACAGATGCAGCAGGTCCAAGGTCAAATGAATCCGTGGCAGGGAAGCAGCACATGGTGATGGCTCCTGCTGCTCACCCTGCTCAGGCCCACCTTGCTCACACATGGTCTCATGCCCTGATGGGGACCCCCAAACCCAGCTGTCAGAGCCCCAGAACCCTGGTGTGGGCCTGTGGGAGGCCAGTGCTGCCCCCTCTGCCCCCCATGATCCCTTGGCCCAGCCCCATAGCCCCCACTGAAGCCAGCAGCCCCTGCTGACCCAGACAGTGATATGGTGACAGTGATAATGGAGGCGTGGCTGTTCCCCCAGTCATGATCAACTTGTTCTGTCCCTCAGGGACCCTCTGCTGGCCCCCACTTTGGGGCATGGCCTCTGGGCCCATCCCATGTCATTTAGGGGGCCCCAGGGACTTGTGCTTGGCTGTGCCAGGGGTCGTGGCTCTCTGTCTGGGATTCTCTAAAGAGTTAAAACCTGCTTTTGTGCAGAAACTTTATTTAGTGCAATCCAATTTAGTCTTTCCTCTTTGGTAGTTGGGGAGGCAGGGAAGTGAAGGGGGAATGCCTTTCATCTGGGATAGGGCAGAGCTTTGGCCCTGTTGTTTCCACTCCTTCCTAGAGAAAAAGGATCTGGCACTGTAGAGAGGGGCACACCAGGTGTTCTGAGTGGGAAAAATAGGGTGTCTGCACTCTACCCCCACGTGATGGACTTAGCAGCTAACAGGAGTGTGGTGTGTGCACTGTGAGAGAGCAACTCTCTGTCACTGGTGACAAGCACACCATGCTGAGGTTATCTGTTGACTATATGGTGCAAAAAGGGTCCTTCATAGATAGATCTGGGATCCAGGTCTCTTCCATTACGATTTCCCAGCCAGGAGAGATGCTGGATGGATGCATGGCAGGGAGGTGGGGGCGGCCAGAGCAGCCTGAGCTGGTGGTGGGTGTCAGGACGCTGACAGCACTTCTTCACTCCACTGGTGAGCAGGTGAGGGGGAGGAGTGTGGGACATGGGCAGATATGCACTGGGGAAGGGAGACATCAAAGTCATCCCGCAGGATGTTTCTTCTGAGCAGAGGACTCTCCTGGGGCTCAGTTCAGCTGTGTGCGGCACTCCTGCTGTCTGCAGCCAAGTCCAAAGGCACTGAGGATACCAGTGCCTTGCAAGATTAAGCTCTTTGATTCCAATCTCTTCAGCTACAAAGCATGTTGTTTTATCTAATGCTTGTCCCTGTCTGTTTTAGGCTGTGGTGCCTGCTGAGAAAAGGTATGCATAATGAAATGATTAAATCATGCGTTTTCAAATAATCAAAGTCATGCTGTTTCAGCTATGCAGAAATCCTGTTCCTCTTATGAGACATCTAGCCAGATTCAGAATTTGTTTTGGATTTTATATTTCTTAGAAGGACTCTGAATGAAAAACAGAATCTGTTTAGGGCCAGTTCTGCGTTCTTGTATGCCCAGGGCCAGAGATGATGACATTCATATTCTTCTTGTGTCGCTGCAGAGAGAAAATAACTTTGCAGTCTGATTTTATGCTCTAAAGAAAATCATTCACACTGTGACAGCACTTCAAAATATTTCAATCCTTATTCTGTATATGCTGCTGGCTATGACTGCAGTGCAGAATAAAAATGCTTCACTGAATCAGTACTTATGGGAAGGGGTAAAGTTTCCAAATCACTCCTTTCCATCTTAATTTTGTAACTAATCCCTCATCCCTGCTGTATCTCCAGTTTGAGATGTCTCCCCTGTAACTCTGCACAGCTCCCAGCTTTGGCATCCCTGACACAGTTGGTTGCTCAACGCTGCTTGAATACTGTGCATGGTAAGGTCAGATGGTGCTGTGTGGGCTGCTGCATATGGAATCACCTCCTGGCTGTGGGGAATCTCCCCAGGGAAATGTGCCCTGGAGTGGGTAGTGAAGGAAGTGAATCAGAAAGACATTTGTGGTCCAAGTCTGGTGCACCCTTACCCATCCACCAAGGTAAGGTTTCTTTAAAAAAATATGTTGTTCAGGGTTTTTTACCTAAAATGAAACTTTTGTGTGCTTTTTTGAGTGATGATCATATGTGTTGATCATATGTGTTCCCATGTTATACTGTTTGGGGTCACTTAGAGGAGCACGTGAGAAAGCAACTGAAAACAAACAGGACAGTTGTTACCAAGGAGGACATTGACTTGCCAAGGCCATGGAAGTGACTGAACTGATGGATGTTAATAGGCTTGTTTTAATGAAAGGATTGTATTTACAGGGGAGGTGGCACAGCATATATAAAGCAGCTGCACTGTAAGACTCACTTATAGGTTAATTTTTGCAGATCCTAAACAGAGCCTCAGGGAAAAGAGCAGTGAACAAGTCCCTCCCTCCCTCAGTGTGCCACATTTATGAAATTGAGTAACAACAGCAGTCTCTAAGAAGGCAGAGATATTTAATCAAAAAGTGAAATATCAGATGTACATTTAAAGCAGAGAAATGGTATTTTTTTGGGCCAAGGAGAAGAGTTTAATTTTGACAAAAGTTATAAGAACTTATCTGCTTTACCATAATGAAAACTGCCACCACCAGTCTTGTTTTTATTACAGAAGTGCTGTTCCAAAAGACTCCAGATCCACATGTACAATTCTCCATCTGAAAATTGAAACATCTCAAAACAAATTATACCTGCAGTTTCAGAGAGCCCCTGTGAAAGAGCCAGTGAGTTATGCCTGCACTACTGGGATGCCACCATTGCTCTGCAGCTCAGGTGTTGGGGACAACATGGTGATAAGACAGAAGGCATTAATCCAGCAGAATTAATGTTCATCAGGGACAATGGACATGCCAGAGTAGCTATATGCAGACAGCAGATGGAGATGGAAGAAAAGGAAATAATCAAATTGTGCATTAAGACAGAGCTTGCTTAGATGTCTGTTTACATTTGCACTCATCTTGTAAGATGAATTTGCTATTTTCCTCTAGATATAGATTTCCTCAGATGACAAAATTTTAAAAAAGGGCAGAACTCCCAGCTTAGCAGCAGTGCAGAACAAACTCAGCATTTGAAAAGCAAAGAGCAATTTCTTCTCCATGAAAGAACAAAGCTGGGTGGTTATGCTGGTTGCCTTCAGCTTTAAAATGCTGGTGCAGAGCAGAGCCTGACACTTTTCTCTTTTGCTCTGCCTGTGATGCTCTTTGGGACAGGACGTGATGCTGTCATGGAGAAACCCACCTGGACAGAAGAGTTTGGCAGCTATTCACAGACCTTCATGTGGAGCTTAAAGCTTTTCCCAACTAGGAGCTCATGTCAACAGTGTCCATATTCAACCTTTCCTTTGCAGAGTTCTGCCTCATCCTCTCGGCTGCTTTACATCCTGCTTGAACCTAAAACTTCAACCAGCAGCCAGGAGAAGAGCTGTGTGTGGGTTTTAGAGTCTTCAGTGCAATCTATTTGAAAAATGTCTTTTACTAAATGGTGTAAAGCTTTTAGCAGTCAAGAGTAGAACAACTTTCTGTCAAAAATAAATTATACCAGTCCATATTGATTTTTCTTATCTGAGCAATTCCTAGATCAAATGTGCTCTTTCTACAAGTCAAAGGGTGATATTTCTAACCGCAGTCACTCCAAACTCTGAAAAGCTAAACCCGAAGTTTTTCTTTCTGTGCTTCATCATTGCTGTAAATAAAAGCTTTACAATGAAGACTCACCTTACATTTTATTGTTGATCCATAAAGCTTACTTTTTAAACAAGGAAAAAGCTTCCCAGCTCCATAAACTGGACATGGCTATGAAGAGCAAGTGCACATAAAAGACACAGAGTGTGCAGCTTTCATGCTCCCAAGCATCCCAAGTGCTCTGCTGTATCCTACCCCCTGCTCCCACTGTCTGACCTACAGGCTCAGCTTCCAGAGGACAGGAGTGCTTGGAGTCTGTACTCTTCTCACCAAGTTCCCTCTACTTGAATCCGACAGTAGCAACTTGTGCATGCAACAGGGACAAGAAAGAGCAGAGTGAAGCAAGAGATGAAAATGCCCAAGCTCTTGGCATCAGATGAGATTGGTACCTCTGTTCTTTGTGGCATTTAGATTTAACTCCTGCCCTCCTTCTCCTCCTCCTCCTCCTCCTTGAGGTTTGCCAAGGAGATTCGGCTTCTGCCAAGTGATCAGTGATGCTGACGTTTGAGATCTGCTGGCAGAGCGGACAGCAGCAATATCTTCAGCTCTCCACAGAGGTGCTGGTTGAGAGCACACCTGGTGTGAGCCCCCCACNCCTCCTCCTCCTCCTCCTCCTCCTCGAGGTTTGCCAAGGAGATTCGGCTTCTGCCAAGTGATCAGTGATGCTGACGTTTGAGATCTGCTGGCAGAGCGGACAGCAGCAATATCTTCAGCTCTCCACAGAGGTGCTGGTTGAGAGCACACCTGGTGTGAGCCCCCCACAAACCTGCAGTAGTGTCGCTCCAAGTAACATTGCACAGCCAAGATGATGGATTTTGGGAAGTGAACAAATCAACATTTATTCAAGAGCGGATGCTGGGAGGATTCTTAAAATCTATTTCACTAATAACAACAATAAAATTGGCATTTCAAAAAACAGAAAATATGTCAAATACCAAAGGGATATCCTATTGAGGGAGAGGAAATCAAGTTGATTTGACTCCAGAAACAAAACCTGAATACTTTGAATATTTCTCTCTGTACAACTGATACAATGCTTTTTATTTTTCCAAACAAAAACTATGCCTCCATCATTTTTTCTTTTTTTAAATAAGTATCAGTCCAATATATTTGTCATGAAGGTGGAGTGAATGGTGCTGGCTTTTATTCTTGGACTGTCCTGAGGAAACAAACTTATCAACAAAGAGGCGATAGTGACCAGACCTGGACCAACACAGCTCTCATAGCTTATAACACATTTTCTGAACCTATGTCAGAGCCCAGCCCACTTTTCTGTCTGACCTTAGCCTCAAGCCCTTGTCCCAAAGTGGTGGCACAGAGCTCTGTGATCCCCAGGCTGCCCTCAACAGCAGAGTTGTAGATCAACCTCAAGTGTCCAGGCCCCAGAGTAGAATCATCCTGAAGCCCTTCACTCGGAATGAAACCCCTTTTGAGCAATCCCTCTGTAAAAAGTACACTTAACTGTTCTGTGGGCTTTTTTTTGGTGTATGGCACAGGCTTTTTTTGTCCCCCCAAGGTTCCTTCCTTCAGTCTTCTGTTTCAGCTTTCCCAGCCTTTCTGCATTGGCACTTCTCCTTTGATCTCCTTCCTTCCCAGCAGGAACTTGCATCCTTTTTCTCCTGATTACTGTCAGTATGAGAGATGTCCTAAATACCAGGTTAAAGCCAAACACCAGACATTTTACATCTGCAGGAGAAAGGGCACTGCAAGGTTATTTCCCATCTCCATTAAGCGTGTAGTGCCCTTCACATTCAAACAGAGCACTCGATCTTTCTTAAACAATTTATCTCTCTAATTCTTTTCTTTTATAGTCTCCCACAGCAAGGTCCCAAAAGTTATCTAATAAACATGGATGTTATGACATCCTCCCACAATAATTCTAAATATCATGCAGGAAACATCGCCTAATAAATGATATAATTACTGTGAAGAAGGAAACCAGCATGCCTGAAAATACACTGTGAGTTGCTCTTTATCTTGTTGTAGAAATTGTTTCCATTTCTTTTCTTGAGTGTGTTTTTTTGTCCTGCTTTGCTTTTCAAGCTCTTCTTTTGCCTCAATGCTTGTGATCACGTGCAAGAAATGTATATCTCCAGGCACAGAAATATAAAGTGCAGTCATTCTGAACTGGCACGGGAATGCAGGTCCACCCAGTTAATTTTTTCCCATTGTACTGGGTGGAGTGGCTCTGCAGAATCACTCATATACACACCCTTTCTTTTTTGGTACTGTTAATTATTTTAAACTGCTCTTCAGGTTGGTAGCATAGCTTATTACTGTGGAAAATGGGCAGTTTCTCTCCTTCTGTGGTGACTTGTAAGTTATGAAAAGCTTTTTAGCTTGATTTATTCTGAATTCTGCCATGTCTTGCTGATTTATCTATTATGCTCTAAAATAAGGCCAATTAAGCCCAGCAGTTAAGCCAGACAAAGAGAAAGATATGCATTTCCCTACCCAAAAGGTACTTTTGAAACAAAAAGACAGTGCTTTAAGCCAGTAAATGGTATCTTTTGCTTTGAACTAAGGACAGCACTGTAGGATTATCACTGACTGTTGTCATGGGCACCTCACATTATTACTCCACTTTGCTTTGTTACCACATTCAGTCAAAGCAGCGACTCACAAAGGAGAAGGCAGCACTGTCAAGTGCTCCAAGGATGGGATTGCAGAACGCTGTATTTTAATAATCTGACTTGTTCACATGAGCCGAGCCAGCCTCAGCCAGCGCGGGAGCTGCTGTTGGCCAACCAAAACACAGCTGTTGTAGCTCATTTTGAAGTCTACCAGCCTTTCTGCTGTCCCCTTTCAGAGATTAAGCTTAATCTTCTGTATGCGAGGCTTATGTCACCTTATTCAAGAAGGGTTTCACTGACAGCCTTGGCGTTTTTTTCCTCTTCCCTCATCTTTTGTGGTTCTGGCAGGGCAAAAGATTTAATAGAAACATACCCAGGCAAAAAGCAAAACAGTGTGACTGCCATGTGGTTCTGCCTCACAGTCAGCCCATGGCTGTGCAAGGGCCCAGGGAAACGCAAGGTTTTTGGAAAAAGTGCAAGCTGTATTTTGGAATGTTCTCCATCCTGGGGGAAGCTGACCCTCTAGTGTGGCTTAAGCCAGTGGGCACATGCCCAAAACAGAAGCTGTGTTTTAAGCCGAGTTTTATTTCCTTTTTTTTTTTTTTTTTAAGCTTTCCCTGAAACCCAAGTGAAATTAAAGTGTGGGAGGGGAGGCAGTTGTCTAATCTGTATGGATCAAAATTTCATAAAATCCTAAGTGAGTAGCAGCAAAACAAAGCAGCTGAGCCTCCCCAGCCCGCCGGCCTCTCCCCATGGCCTCATCTGCGCCGTGCAAAAGCCAAATCACAGCTATAAGTAACTCTGCTCCACTGCCAAGGACTCATCACATTGGTTTATCCAGAAGGGCTTCTGCACCAAAGATAGCCTCAGGCATGTGGGTTACATTTCAGGTCTGCTTTTAGAAGAGGGCTGTTCCCAGGGAAGCTGAATGTTGGTCTTCATGCCTATGATTGTTGTAAAAGCCTAGATTTGAGCTTTTTTTAGTGCCTGGTGTCACAGCGCTCCTCTAATGACCGCTGGTTGTTGCCACAGTTGAATAAATTTCCCAGATTAACCAGCAAAAAAGAGAAACCCTCCACCTTTGGTTCTTTTTCATTTTATAATTATCTGCTGTTTCTCCACACTTGCTCTTTTATCCTTACATTTTGCTCCTGCCTGGATGTGCCCAGTGCCTTGCAATTAAAACGAAGCTGCTCTATATAGCTCACAATCTAAGATCACATGCTGCCAACCCTTGCTCATTAGAGCAATCCCACCAGTGAGAAAAAAGGCTGTTTCACACCAGGCCTGCTTGCTTGGTGAAGTTTAGTAGGTTCTGACCTTAAGTTACGTATTTTAAAACATCAGCAAAACATTCTCTGACTCACTACTAATAATATAGCTGCTAATGGGATGAATCTTTTAAAAATACATCCAAATATTTTTATATAATAATCAGAAAACTTTCATTCCCGAAGGGAAGGAACAGTTGCACTTTCCACATCACTTGTGTTTTGGCCTGGAGGTGTCCTACATGCTGTGCCAAAAAGTAATAATTAAAGGGACACAGTCAACATAAAACTAAGTTTATTGAAATTCCTAACCTGTGCTCCTTGGCAATGCAGTAGGCTGTTCAGAGTGAAGATTTTTTTAATATAAGTTTGTTTTGCACCACTCAGGCTCTTTGTTCTTTCTGCAGTGCTCAGTTTTAAGTATAAAATCTGTTTTTTCTGGTTTCGCTTCTAGTTTGTGTTCGATCACTCAGTGTTTCTGTGCTGTATGTGTTCTGAATTTAAAAGACATCTGCTTCACTTCAGCTGGATCCCCCACTGTCAGTCTTTGCTTCCTCCTGTTATGTGCATGTTAAAATATCACTGGCATGAATATGCAAGGAAACTAAATGCAAAGCCAGCACCACAAATAATTGCTGATCCTTTTAAAGTGTCCAAGCCTCTCATGAGGTCTTTGATGCAGAGGCTGTTAAGCAAGACAAAGATTTTGACTGCTCTCTTTGCAAGCAACAAGAGTGAGCATCTGCAATTACTTTATGAAAGCAACCACTGGTGAGAGTTACAAATCAATACAATGCAATGTGCTTGGTGTATTTTACTTTAATGAAACCCTGCTTCACACAGTGTTTGGAGTTTCTCAGCTGCCTTGTTCATCCCTGGTATCCAGGCAGGGTGATAAAGGAGTGAGCCACCTCCTCCCCAGCTGGGGTCATGTGGCAGATGCTACAAGCGACCCCACAAATTCTGCTGATTTCTTTTTTTGGGGGGAGTGTCCCCTGATTGGATGGCATTGCAAGTAATTCACTGTAAATCACAATTCACTTGGTTGCCAAGTGTTTGCAAGTAAAATTGCAAGAGATTCAAATGAAAATAAAAAAAGAAGTATAAAAATGCATAAGGCTGAGTCCACAGTCAGAGTGACCCTCTTGCCTGTGCCAGAAGCAGCCGTGCCAAGCAGACATACCCCAGCCAGATGTTGGCACCCTTCCCTGCTGAAGGAGCCTTGGATGGAGAGTGGGGAGTCAACTCCCACCCCTGGGTCTGAGTGTGGGGGGCTCTGCCTTGGGGCCTCGCTCATGCAGCCCTCAGGCTTGGGGCCTCGCTCATGCAGCCCCCTAGCTTCTGGCCAGGAGCCACCTGCATCTGGCCAGCAAAAAACTGAGCCTGAGGAATTTACATCCATCTGCACCCATGGCCCCTTCCTGCTCAGGGTGCAGGAGGTTAAAACTAAACCAATCTTGCTTCTAGGAACAGTGCCCTGAGCAAGGCCTGTCTGATCCAGAAGATTTGATGTTCTCAAGATGGAAAAAAAAAAAAAGAACAAGCATCTTTACTTCAAAGCCTTGCCATTCCCCCACTTACAGGGGTCAGAACAAAAGGGTCTGGTGGTCTTACAGGGACAATCACAGTCTAAAGACTGTGCAATAGTCTGCTCTGCCAGTGACTCCATGTAACCTGTCCAGAGAGGGGGAAAAACCCAAAAACCAAAATGCTAGCAGTACGTGTAATGGTTAGACTTGAGAAATCCATGGGCTGCACATCAGGATTGCACAAGCTGGAATGGAGGATCTGGATACCAATCTTTGCCAGGCAGAGCCGGCCCTTCCTCTGCAGTGGCAGCAGCAGGGAGGAGATGACCCAAACAAGGACAGTGCACATTTCCAAAGATCCAAGAGAGCACTGGGAAATAAATACTATAAATGTTTAGGTTGCGTGAATGCTTAGAAAGGTCAAAAGCCAAGGGGAAGATGAGAGAGGCTCCTGGCAGAGCAGTACTGCTGGGGAGAAACCCGCTTCCTCCCAAGGACTGCAGGCTTTGCTGTAGCTGTGCTGTTCCTCTTTGGGATTTCATTTAATTCAAGTCTCTTTCAACCTCGATTTGTAATTCTTCAGGAAAACCAGTTGTTTTTTACTTCAAGGGCTCAGTAGTCACTTGGCTCCTTTCCAGCGGATGCTCCCCATGCACAGCCAGGGCTCTGTATTGCAGCTTTTATTTATATATTCCCTCCCTTGAATGCAATGAAGAGGGGTTTGTCTGCACAGCACCGTGGAGGGGTGAGAGGGGGAGCCTGCAAAGCTCACAGGGTTCAAGGGTGAATTTAGACAGAATTACAGCCACGTGCAGGGGCTGCTCCCGGCAGCACGTGGGGCCTGTGTGGATGTGAGCAGACTTGGCAGCTCCCGTGGCATCGGCACAGCTGCTGGGGGCTTGGCCCCTCCGGATGCACAAGGCACTCCCTGGGACAGGCTCCTGCTGCTCCTGGGGGCCGGGCCGCTGCAGAGCACACTCTGCTCTTGGCTGCTCTTCAAAGAGCAGCATAACCTCTCTGCAGACAGAGGTTGCCTTTGGACTGGGAATGACATGATTCCCTCTGTCCTTCAGCAGCATCCTGAGCAGGTTGGGATAGAATCACTCAGACTGAACAGCCTGGCCTCGATCTGCACTCAGCTTGGCCCCTGGCTGCAGTGGGCATCCTGGACAAAGTGTGGCTTTTGGGCTTCCAGTGTTCCCACTCTGGGGAGAAAGCTCAGTGCACCCCTTCAAAATGCTCCAGCTCTCCTGGTGAACGTGTGGCCCCCACGGAGAAATGCCTCATTTGCTGAAATTCAGCTGGTTTCTCAGCCACACTGCACTTGGGATGTCCAAATTCTATCCAGAGAGGCTGGCCCGTGTGCTGCAGGGGGGAACTAAATCCCTGTGAGGGCTTCTTTGGACTGAATTGTGCTTGTGCACAACGCAGAACCCGCTGAAATGATAAAAACCCAGGCTATGTCCCCATGCTGGTGATTTGGCTACACTGATAATATAACAATTCCTGAGGCAAGTTGGAGCACAGTGACAGGTTTACCCTTTACTCTGCAAGTGAACTGAAAGTGAACTTATACTCTGAATGTGTAAGCAAAAGAACTTGAAAGGAACAAAGAAAACATTGGATTAGTAGTTAAAGGTGTCTTGCAGGAGATAAGTTGGCAGAAGTGAAGCTGACTTAACATTAAACACCCAGAATGAATAAAAGGCTGTAAGTTAACCTTGGGGGATCATTAACTTCCATCTCCTTTCAACCTATGGAAAATTATTTTCCTCCCATTCTCTTGTTTTTTGGCCCCTTTGAAGGTGATCAAATGCAACTCAGCTTTTCAGTTCAGTGAAACCTTTTAATCCTGCCTGTCCATGAAACACTTCATACCACAGTGTGGCACTTGACAGTAAATTAAATAAACTCTTCTTTATACTCCTGAACTGTGAGAGACCTTCAATAAATAAAATAAATCTGCAAATAAAGAGAATTTAGTAGAAGGCTGAATGTTTTCCATTCCCCTCAGACACATGGAGATGAGGGTTACCCTTACGTGCCTGTGTACCTGTGTAAGTTCAGTCAGACATCTGACTTCTGTGCACCTCTTTCTCTCCTTTTCCATCAGAGCAAAACCTGCAGTCTTCTGAAAACATCCCAGGGACAAGAAGTGCAGCCTGCTTGGCTGCTCCAGGCAGTCCTGCAGCCCTCCCCAGCTGTGCATTGTGCTGCAGGACAACTCCTCACACTCTCCAGGCTCTTTTGCAGGTCAGCAGAAGTCAGAAAACCCCTTCAGGCCCGTGATATGCACAGGCGATGAGTGTTCAGTATCAGCCAAGACCGGCCCGTTTTTGTGTAAGGCCTGGTGAATAACAGATATACCTGAGAAATCCATGGGCTGCCCGTCAGGATTACTCAAGGTGGAAGAGGATCTGGATACCACGTTGGTCCCCACCAGGAGAGCCAGCCTTTGCTCAGCAGCAGCGAGGAGGTGACCCAAACAAGCACAGTGCACACTTTCAAATATCCAAGAGAGCATTTGGAAATAAATACCAAAATGTTTTATGTTGTGTGATTGGTCAGCCAAGTCAAAAGCTGAGGGAAAGCACTCTGCAGCACACCCAACATGGCTGAGAGTCATAGGCTCTGTAATCCAGGGATTAATGACCTCCAGAGGAACATCCCCCATGGATGATTTACTGCTGACTGGTTTCAGCTGCACATCCTTGGATGTGGCTCCTCTGAGCTGGCTGGAATTGACAGTGGGCACAAGGAACTGGGACATTGATGGGAATTCGTTACAACCTTGTTGCTGATGAAGCTGAGAGAGGCTCCCGACAGAGCAGCACTGCTGGAGAGAAACCCGCTTCCTCCCAAGG